>BOSO01006418.1:176183-215242 GCA_018403395.1 Gorsachius goisagi
TTGCTGTAAAAAACAATTACAAAAATGTTTCTATAAATACATTAGCAACAAAAAGAGGGCTAAGGAGAACATCAATACTTCATTGGTTGGGGGGGGGGGGAAAACATAGTGATGATGAAAAGGCTGAGGTACTTAATGACTCTCTTGCCTCAGTCTGACCAGTTTTGCCTGGTCAGACCAGTTGTTCTTGGGTACCCAGCCCCCTGAGCTGGAAGACAGGGATGGGGAGAAGAATGAAGTCCCCATAATCCGAAAGGAAATGGTTAGTGACCTGTTACACCACTGAGACATGCAAGATCTAAGGGTACCGAGGGAGCTGGTGGCAGTGCTCACCAAGCCACTTTCAATCCTTTATCAGCCATGTTCAAGTATTTACAAGACATGTAAATGTGGTGCTTAGGGACATTTTTTAGTGGTGGCCTTGGCAGTGTTAGCTTAATGATTGGACTTCATGATCTCAAAGGTCTTTTCTAACCTAAATGATTCTATGTGATTAACATGCCTTTGTTCACCTCTGGTCTTGGTTACTGTCTGTGCAGTTTCCTGATAGGAGAGGATATTAAATGGTGGGACCAAATAGTTTGTATTCAAGTAAGTTCATAGGAGGACTTCAGACTTTGGATGGCCTGTGATTAAGTTACTCCAAGTTTTCCTTTGAACCAGGCCTCACGTGTTACATCTTCAGATTACTCTGCCTGAAGGAACACATCCCAAGTAATTAAGATGGCAATTAGAATCAAGCAGTTAAACTGCATGATCCTGATTTTTATTCTGGGTCAGTCTCTGAAGTCTTCTATGTATCATGAGAATGGTACGATCAAGTGAAGTACTGGTAGATAACAGACACCTTTCTGGTGGTAGTCATCAAAACACCCAGCATATAAGACAAATAGAGCGTATGCATTGATCTATTCATACCATAAAGGCAATTAAATCTTTACTCTTGAAATTGGAAAGCATATTTGAATCATAGGATGTTTTGGACTGGAACGGACCTTTAAAAATTGTCTAGTATACCCTGCTGCTATGGGCAGGGATGTCTTTCACTAGATAAGGTTGCTCAAAATCTCATCCAATCTGACCTTGAACACTTCCAATGATGGGGCATCCACAACTTCTCTGGGTAACCTCTTTCAGTGACTCACCACCCCCATCATAAACAACTTTTTCATTATGTCCAGAGTAAACCTACCCTCTTTCTGTTTAAAACCATTTCCCCTTGTCCTGATATTACAGGTCTTGGTAAAAAGTCTCTCCATCTTTCTTATAAGCCCCCTTTATATATTGAGAGACTGCAATAAGGCCTACCTGGAGCTGCTGCTTCTCCAGGTTGAACAATGCCAGCTTTCTGTCTCTTTTCATAGGGGAAATGTTCCAGCCCTCTGATTATTTTTGTGGCCCTCCTCTGGACCCACTCTAACAGGTCCATGTCTGTCTTTTACTGGGGACCCCAGAACTGGATATGTAGTACTCCAGGTGGGGTCTCATAAGAGTGGAGAAATGTACAGGAAGAGGAGGGTGGAAGGAGTTTGGTTATGTTGGAGGTAACTAAGAGCCAGGCTAGAAAACACAATGGTGTTTCCAAGTATGTGTGGTAAATACTGCGGTGTGTCCTCTAACCATTAAGATATACAGGTTTGCTCTTGATGTGAATAACTGAATTAAATTAACAATGCAATGAAGCAGTACCATTAGGCTCCAAATGCTTTCCCTTTTATTCTTTGTTTCTGGTATTTCCCCCATCCAGTGGCCCATAATTAACTTATTTGTCTGAAATTCAGAAGGTGTCTAGGGATTTAAAACTAATGTGTCCTTAATAGTGGTCAGTAATTTTAACGCTATTCTCTTTGCAAGTGGGAGAATAATGCAAAGGCATTTTAAATGGGCAAACCCAGTCTCCCTCCATTTTCCTTCTCTACCAGCCACTAGTCCTCAGCCTATTGCTTTCTTCTCTTGTATCAGGAAGATCACTTACGTGGTAAATGGAGAAATAATCAGGGTCAATCTTACATATTCATGTCCGTGTTTGTGAGGAGAACTTAATTTAACATGGACTGCTTTACCAGTATGATTTATTTCACTGTCCCAGAGTTGCTGCACTAATGTAAGGGAAGAAGCAGTGGTGGGGTGAGGATGAGTGACTGGTGCAGGAAGGGGGAAGGCCTCTTCCCAGGGGTCATGCTGTTTTATTCTGACCATAAATGCTTGCATTGCCCATGCAGTGCTTCATCTGACATAGTGTCCTGTCATTTTTCTGTTGCCTCACAGTTTTTCTATTGCTAAGCAACAGTGGCCAGGGGATAATTTTTCCCCTCATTCATCCTATCATTTTTGTATATCTCAGGTCTGTAGGTTGTCACCTGCAAGGATATTAAATATGACTGAATCTTACCACCTGTTCTGGAACCCCTTTAGTAGGACAAGCAAGATTTTCCTTGGTTTTCAGTGAAAATACCTCTAATATATCTGATACTCAGTCAGATAAGGGACTGTTGGCTGTGCCACATGGTCTTTGTGATGATATGGCCTACTAACAGTAAGATGATGTTTCTGAAGTGCGTGGCATCTTCCAGGAGATGGTGTGTATGTGGTCTTAAGACAACCTGATTTTGAACCTGCTGTTGTCTATGGTATCAATTTACACTGAGCTGAAGTGCCTACTCTGTCCTCTCCTGTCTCCTTTCCTCATGATACTGATGTTTTCTGTGGTCATTAGGCTAATGGAGCATTTCAATAAATCATGGTGTAAAGTCATAACTATCTGCTCAAAAGGTGTAAATGGCATTTTCATGTATTTAAGGGACCTGTTGAAAAGGAGTCCCTTCTATAGGGATATAGGAGAAAGGACTGACAGGATATTTTGGCTGTGTTCTGTAAAACAGGACTTGGCCTTTCTTGACATCATCTGGGCTGCACAGTAAGAAATTAACAGTAAGAGTACAGGCCCACATTTAGTAAAGAGGCTGACTTAGAGAACCTCTCTGCAGCCTTCCAAAGAACAAACAAGCTTACTGGGGAAATAAAGGTATATTTAAACTTTGGCATAAAGCTACAGCTGGTGAAAGACTTGTGTCTTCCAGAATGGGACTGGGACTACCATTTACTGATACCTGAAGAAGTGATCAAATATAAATTAACTTAGAAATGCAAAATGAGATAGTAACATAGGGATCTCTGGAGGCCTTATAGACCAGAGCTGTCCTCAAAGCAGGGCTGATTTCAAAGTTGTCTTCTGCTTTCCTAACACTCTTTCTGGAAGTAATCAGTGGGACAGTAAGCATAACTTAAAATTGTAAACCTCTGCTTTCAGACATGGGTGGCTCTTTCATAAAAACAACCTCTCTGAAAGCATTCACAGGCAGCATTTTGCTCTAATCAAGGTGGCAGAGTTCTGACTTGTTACCAAAATTTTTCAGTTTTACTTCTAAGAATTTTTTTTAAGGAGTATCCATTTCAAGAAAAGTCTTCCTGAATGAAAGGCCTTCCCTTCTTTCTATCATTCAATGATGAATTTGGAAAGAAACTATTCTACATTTTATGATCAGATGTTTTCAATGTAGCTAACAGCTGCATCTCTTCATGCAGACCCAGCAGATAAAGCATACATGTTTGTAGCCTATGTGGATATCAGTCCATGGCTGTCATGACAATGAATGCAAGCTCTAGTGGAAGACGCTACAATGAACTACCAGTATACACATTTTTAAGTGACAGCATATTCATGCAATGAAGTCTGGTAGCTTGTGCATGCTGTGTGTTAAGGAAGTTGCTTACAATAGACAAATAGGTGCTTTAATGACAGAAATGGAGCAAAGTATCTTGAAACCAGATAGGGAGACTGCAACAGCTGTTAAGCTATTTCTTAAAATGTACCCTTACTACTATGGAAGAAATGCAAGACACATGGTGGGACTGCAGCCACTATTTATACACAATCCCTCAGTCCCAGGAGAAATTTCTTTCATTTATGAATATTGAAGCTTGAAAAAAAAAAAACAACCAACCAAGCCAACATATTTTATGTGTTACATCTGTGTATTCACAGTTGTGAATGCATACTATCACTGTGTGGTAGATGTTAATCCTAGATTTTAAAACCTCTTTTTCTCTCAGGGTGGAAGCATATTATTCACATCTGGAGCTCACTAGAAAGGGGCATTGAGAGTTGTTTGGCAACTTGCATATATAATTATTTCAGTACTGGAAGCACGTGCCTGTTGCTTTTACAGGAGTCCCAGTAAAACGGCATAGCACCTCAGGCTTCATGGAAATAAAGTGCATGTAGATGTGATGAAATATCTTTAAAATCTTGTATTGAGTATGAATAGTATAGCTGACCTAGTTATTAAACGTGTAAAGTATTATAAACATCCAACTTTAAAGTTGTCTTTTCTCTGTGGGGAAAAAATTGAAGATTTAATTTGCCAAAATTAAGACCAAGCAATAAGACAACACTAGTAAAGATCTGTTTTCCTGAAAAAAATTAGACTGGTTTAGATATACTTGTTATATGCCTTATTTTCAGAAGATACAGGTTTTTCAGACAAGCAGGGCCACTCAGAATCTTGCTAGAAAGACACATATGGATTTGCTTGAGAGCACTCTGGAAAGAAAGACTGACTATACTTTGGACCATCAAAAAGCATGGGACTTGCATGCATTTCAGACATTTGTATATGTCCTCTTCCAGACCTAATCTCCCAATGTCTATTGTAAAACTGCTCAGTACTGCCTTTTAAAGCATATCTTTTATTCTAGACTGCTGCTCCAAATATACTTAAGAGAATGTATCTTCTGGATTTTCATTCTGATCCTTTTCCTCTGCCGATTCTCCAGGTGGCCCAACTAGACCTTTTTAAAAAGTGACCTCAGTATTATTACACTGACATAAGTAGATCTTTATATTTGCATTGTTAGCATTATGGGTCTACCTTTTAAAACCTGGTCTCCTTGGTAACAAGTGCTGTAGACAAATTGAGGACTTTGTATTCTGCTTACAAGCGAGAGAAGACTCTCCAAGAAGTATATTTTGGTGTTTTAAATAAGACATTCCCAAAATAATAGCAAGGATCTAAATATGCTTCAGAATTTTTGGCTGTGGTTTACAGGGAGCAGTTTTTCCATTAATCTCTCCTGGATTTCAGGAGTATGGTCAACCACGAAGCTCAGTATGCCTTCAGAAAGTAGGCATGCATTTGTTAGTTATTCGAAGTCCTATTTTAAAACTTCAGGGAAACTCCAAGTAAATCTTAAAGCTTTGTTGAGCTTCTGTGCTTGTTGTGTCCACTGTGGTCCCTGAAGAGAGAAGGCTACAGGGTCACACCTGTTCCTTGAAATGAATCGTATGATTTATGCTCGAGTGGCTTTGGGGTCACAATACAGAGGTACAAAATCCCCAAAGGACAAAATAGGTTCTTTCATTTGCATGATCTAAACAGGTGTTGCCACCTTTTATGCCAGCTGCCAAATCTTGGCAGACAGCAGTGCTAATGAAGAGGAGACAAAAGAAGGCAGCAGCACCTTGTCTTGAAACTTGGGTTTCACTACTTGACTTTCATTCCACATGTGACTTGCATAAGTGCATAAAGAGGAAGGAGCTGCTGTTCTATTTGCAATATGCTTTTCTGACAATTGGATGTACTGAGTACTTGCCCTGAGCTAGCTGATGAACAGTCACTCTAGACTAAAGGGTGGATGGTTGAAAAATACTGTATATGTTTTTGAGCAGGACGCATATAAAATTAGAACTGAAAAATGTTATTCCATATGGATTGAGCTAAAAGAGCTCTACCTACCTTGGGTTTGTTTTCAAAAGTCAAATATATGGTTAAAGGCAACAGCCTAGCACAGAAATTAAAATTCTATGAAGTGGAAGGTTCTGAAATAAGTTGGTGTGACAGGTTTCCCTTTACTTCCAACAAAGGGTTTCTGCATGAATTATTGGTTACAAGTACTGGAGAAACATGGGTAGTAAAAGATCTTAGAACATACATTTTTGAGGAATTGCAGATACTTCTTTTTGATCACCAAAACAGCACTGGCAGTTAAATCCTGAAGAATAAGCAAATGTGGTATTAGAGAGATTTAGATCTTGTCCAGTTGATGTGTATAAAATTCTTAAAGGAAAGAGGATAAAAATAACTTAGTATGTGTTGTAAACTGAAAAGAGATCTTTCAAACTTAATTGTAAGGTTAATTTTTCAAGATAACACTTGAAATTGATATGAGAAATCTTCAAACATAGAATAATAGAAAAAGTAGGTAACTTTTAGTACTACTGCTGACATCAGCTACAGAGCAAATAATTTGATTGTTATCTAAACCTTGTTTCTCTTTAAGAAAAAAGAGGCTGTTATTGGTAACCAAGTTGGGTTTGCAACACCTATCACTAGTCCAAGGTGGATGTTGAGGGACATCATGATTCCTCATGTGGATTAGTGGAGACAAAATTACAGTAACAACTAAGCGCTTAAAGAGGGTGGATAGAAGACATGTTTTTCTAGGCCAGAATAGATGGGCCAAGATGAGTATGTCAGTATGAATGTGCTCTGAGAATGGGCTAAATATCAGGTTATTGATCGTTGGGAGAGGAAGTGACTCTAGGGGTGTGATGGGAATGACATGTGGTGAGAGTCTCAGTGCTACTCCTGGGCTTGTGGTGACAGCTGTCCTCTCAAAACTGAGTCAAGACAGCAGTGATCCAGATGAGGCATCAACTTAAATTAATGCTTGGTTCCATAAATTTCAGGTAGTTTCAGTGTGTGGTGAGGGTGCACTATGTTCTACCCATCAGCGCTAAAGTGCGCTTTTTCCACAGCAAGCTGATTGGTGATATGAGGGTGAGCAGAGTACATGTTAAACTTAAATGAAGAAGTAAAGGAAGAGAAAGTAACCTGCCAATAAGTGAATATATTCCCTTAGAAACCAGGTATCTTAGTCACAGTTAGGAAGTAGAACTTGACACCTTAGTACCTGTGAAACTTGGTGTTTGTCTTGAAGCTTGTGATGGATTAAGACCCCAAGCTGAGGTCATAGGGAAATCTGTCCTTCATGACACTGCACACAAGACTGCAGCTTTTCAAGAACTGAAGTTTCTACTTTTCTGTAATATTACTTTTGTGACTGAGCAGAATGGTCTCATTTATAGGTCTGCATTTGAAAGGAATACTAGAAATACTAGGTGCACTAGTGAAATATGTACACATGTACAAAGGTCTTTAAACTTCTATCCAGGATTCATGGACTGCACTCTTCTGCTTCCCAGGTACTAACTCGGGGGGTTTTTTTGGTAGAATTCATTCTACGGAATGTAAACTTAACACAGACTTTGTCTGAAAAATTTCTAATTTAAAAACCCCTGCTTTATAAGCTAACAAAACAGCCTTTGAAACACAACAGTAATGGAAACATAAAACCTTGAGTGCCATATGTAGCCACCTCCATTTCTTAGTCTATGTTGCCATTTGAAATATGATCATGAAGGACAGAAGGAAAATAAAATTGGTAGTTACCCTAGTTAGTTGCAAAATTGATTAGGAAACTGTCAATAAATGAGGTATCTCCAAGAAACTTTTGTTACTTTGCTTTTGGAAAAGATGTTTACTTCTATTTATTTATCTCAAAAATATTAAAACTACTGTGGTTTCCCCAAGAGCAGTTTCAGAATAAAAAATTCAAATTTTATTCCAGCTGAGTTAGGTGAAGCCATCACGTTATTCTGAGATATTTCAAAAGGTTAGGTTAAATATGAGCTGTCAATGCAAGCTGTGCTTGCAGTGCTTGGAAAGAATGCATTGGTCTTCACGGTGCATGAATGGAAATGGATTTGTATACTTGAGGGGGGGAATTTTTTTTGTAGGGAGAACTGGCTTGGTGCTGTTCTGGAGAGAATAAAAAGCTTTTATCAGGCTGCAAACTCTCCTTTTGAAAGGAAGTAACTAATATCACTATCTGAACACACAAAATCTGGAGATGATAAAAGCTGCTGTATGGTTGGTTCTTAGATTTGTACACTTCAGATATTAGCCATTCCAAGGCTTGACACTAGACAAAAGTTTTCTTTAAATGTCATGCCACTGTCTTGGTACATGGAGTTCACCTTATTAATAATACATTTGAAGAGCTGTCATTTCAAACTTAAAGTACTTGGTCTGAATTGGCAAAACTTCTAGATGCATTATTTTGTTTAAAAAAGGTGTATGAAACCATAAGGGGTTACTTCAACAAGATTTTATAATAAAAATACTAATGTTCTGTCATAATACTGAATAGGCATGCCTTTCTTTTCTCCTTTCTGTTTATCGAAGCTGAGTAATACAACAGCTGGCCTTAAGACACTAAATATATTGTAGAGATGCAACCTGAAAGAACTCAGTTGCTCTAAGTTTGCTGTAACAAAACAGAGGTAAAAGTTGCACAGTTAATGGATGACCTGATGTTCAGCCTTTCAGCCTCGCATCTCTTACATGTGGCCTGACTACTCAGTCATGGACAATTTTGTGATAATTAAAAGTAGAACCACCAAACCAGCAACTGCATCAGTGTCTAACTGCACCCCCCCACATAGATCATTTAACAGGCTTTAAACAAACCAAAAATAAGAAAATGTGAGTGTTATAATATATACAATATACATTTTTCATATGTTAAATATATTTAGACCCCTCTTTTGCTCAGTATAATTTATTTTTTTCCTCCTGCCAGTCTCTTCAGGAAATACTGCAGGATCATAATGGTTGAGTTGGGTAAAAATTCAGGTTTCAAATACATTGTCTTTAAATTTGGAAACTAATTGAATTCACACTTTTTTCTCCAATTGCTTCCAGCTCTTAAACTCTTAGTAATAAATCCATTCTAAACTTTCTCACTGAAAGCATTCAAAGATTATTTACTGTGAATTAAATAGTTTGCATGAAGGCATTGGCAAAACTTGAACATTTTTTGCCTTATTTTAAATCCTTTATCCTTTTGGTAGACTTGTATCAGAAGCAAAACTGATCAGTGTTTAAAAAAAAAAAAAGAAATCTTCATTGCCCGAGAGGTTGGGGTGAAAATGAATTAACATGTGGGCATCCTGCTTCTCCTAACACTGCTAGATTTCTAGCTGTGTATAGACAACTGTCTTGGGGTAGGATAGAAAAAAAACTAGGAGGAAATCTGAGGAAATCACCTCTGGGGACTACTAATTAACAGCAAAATAGTCTTTTGGAAGTTTGTTAATTATATTGTAGACTTGCTATATCAGAATCAGCAGAAATCTCTTTTCCCTGTGTGCTCCATCAATTTGCATAAAACACATTAGTTCACAAACATGGGGAAGGACTGGTTGTACTGATGCACTGAAGCCTGTCATTTAACCACATTCTGGGTATGTTGCATTGGTATAAAGTCTATTTCTTGCAGTAGGTCAAACGTCATTTTTTGAGTCTTGAGTCTTAGAAATTTCTAGATGTTTCTTCAAACTAAGTTCTTAGCTTGCACTGCACAAAAAAATCTTCAATGCTTCATAAAACTAGTTTGAACAATTTTTTAGGGAAAGCTGGAAAATATGAGAGGCTTTGAACTGTGTTACATCAGTTAGTTCTTTAGGAATGGCCATGAGGATTTGTATTTTTTCAGAACTGGAGATAAATTAATAATAAGCAAAATTATATGAACCAAAATATAAATAATTAAATTACTTCTGATATAGAGCACTTCATCTCTGCCAACTTAGGCATCCTGAATTTAAACTAATACCTTGTTTAAGAGGAACTGCTGATACCACAGACTGAATTCAATTTTATTCTTGATGTCTTAAGTGCCCCCAGCTGTGTGATAGACAAGAATATATCGGTTGCCATTTTGGATTTGCAATCAGATTTTAGAAACATTAGCATTTAGGCAGAAGACATCATGCCTAGTAACTCTTTTGGTGTTTGAGAAGCTTTAGCAAAACAAAGCAACACGTTTATAAGGAAAGCAGTATAGGATGTCTTTTTAGGCCTATCTAAGGCACTGCTGTGGAGTTCAGGAAATGGCTGTTTACTTCAAGGAGAAGGCTGTGTAGCTATTGCTCTTTGCAGCCTTCCAACAGCTGGAGAGCTACAAACAAGTGCCAGTTGTGAGCCTCTTATCAACTATACTCCATGTCCAATCATGCTATTAAGGAGAGGCTTTTGAGAAGAAGTAGTGTGGGAGAAGCTTGTATTAAAAGGGAATACCATACTGCAGAGCAAGATTCAAAGTTCTCTTGTGTAGCTGCCTCATACTTTGTCATTAATATATCTGATAAATCTTAAGCTCTTCAGAACAAAAACCTCACCAAGGGTGTGAGATTACTTTTTGTAATGTCCACACTGCCATTCACAACGTAGTTCACAAGACCAAGCTTTAATTTTATAGCCAGGAGCATCACCAAACAGATGGCAGGATCCACACAGTTTTCTAGGTGTTGCAATCCAACTGAAGTGTATCTTGCCTAGGAAGCTACAAGCCAGAATCTCCTGTAATTTTTTGTGTGTGATGCTTTGGATGGCAGTGTTGCATTCTCAGCTACCTACTGTCCTTGCCATATCTGTGCCAGTAGCTGATGACCCATGATTCATATAGTCCTTGAGGTGCCTTTGCTGAGGATAAGGCTGCAGCACCGAGGATGCACTGTGCTCTTTGCCATATTTGAGCTCCATGAGGGCATGAGGATGACCTCATGTCACATGGTGGTAGAAGAAATGAAGGGAGGAGTTTGTTTCTTACTCCCTCCTGCCACCTCTTTTTTAATTAAGACTACACCCACCACTGTTTCCACAATGCAGATAATGTTAGAGTAGTCTCAGCTGCAGGCAAATAGTTGTTAATGCCTTCTTACCATCAGGGAGACTAAGGCCAAGAATAAGGTGTCCATCTTAATGAAGTTAATCTCTACATAGACTTATGCTGGAGGCAGACAAGTCTTCCAATGAGACAAAAAGGTCACCAGATAAACTGGCTGCTATTGTTCAAAAGCTCAGGCAGAGAACCATTAGGTAGTGGGTTAACGTGATTGGAGATGCTGTGTGAAGTGCTTGCAAAATTGGGGTGCCAGTTGCTGAACTGTCTCCAAGAAGCTGGTTGATTAGAAGAGCAGGAAAGATGTAAAAGTGTGTGAGGGACTCTGTCCTGTTGGCCTGTAAAACCATCCTGGTTGCTCTGGCACAAGCCTGAGGCAGTCCTTGATGGAGCATGTACCTAGGTACCTTCCCTGTGTTGGCTCTGACCACACCATCCCAGGCTAAGACCACATAGGCTTATGATTATGCTTGAGTCCTTTTGGTCCCCTCTGTTGTCTGTAGGTCTGTGTACTGTTCTCCAGCCTGTTGTCTTCCTCCTTTCTGTCACTTCTTGCAAGTGAATTAAACACAGTTCAGGGGCCAGAGTCTGTGCTGGATAACTCCCTTTTTTACTATCTGAAAAGGAAGCAAATAATCCACTATTGTATAGTTTAACCTTTTAGTCAATATTTTAGAACCAGAAATTTCTTAATCAACTTTAGGTTAGAAACAGTGACCATTTAAGCATTGTTCTAACTGCTTTGAAGTGGTTAGATCATGTTTTTATAATGCACACTTGGATTTCTACTACACTGTAAATTCAGTAGTATTTTCTTGGAAGGTTATAGGCATTTCCAGTAACTAGAAAACTAAAATGAGACAAAATGGACTATATTCTTGATGTCAATTTGCTGACCGACAGATAACACAAAACACGGAGTGACTTATATACACGGAAGACACTTTCTTTCTCGGTGTAAGATCATAGAATCATAGAATTGTTTAGGTTGGAAAAGACCTTTAAGATCATCGAGTCCAACCATTAACCTAACATTGCCATCCCACCACTAAACCAGGTCGCTAAGCACCTCATCTACCCTCCTTTTAAATACCTCCAGGGATGAGGACTTGACCACCTCTCTGGGCAGCCCATTCCAGAGCCTGAAAACCCATTCTGTGAAGAAATTTTTCCTAATGTCTAACCTAAACCTGCCCTGTTGTCGGTTACCAGGGAGAAGAGGCTGACCCCCACCTCGCTACAGCCTCCTTTCAGGCAGTTGTAGAGGGTGATAAGGTTCTCCCTGTGATGGTTACAAACAGGAGGTGTAATGTACAGAATGGATGTAGGTTTCTAACACAAGAGATAGTGGTATCTCCAAACAAAACTTGGAAATTGGTCCAGAATATCAAGAAAAGATTGTAAGACTACAGAAGATTGCTTTAAAAATGTAGAATATTATAGTTTCAGTGAAACTGGAAAGTAGTAAGTATGGAGTGAAAAGGAACTGCTACTTGTGTCTGAATGGTCTTAACAGTCTTGAAAGGCTGACCTCAACTCCTATACAAACAAAGCTTACCATGAAAACTCAGTGCTTTCCCATAGGGTCAAATTTCTGTGAGTAGCCCCTTCTTAATCTAAATATTAGCAGCTGAACCTGTAATCCAATTTCTGGTTGTTTTCTAATTGTTTTGGCCCTTTAGAGGGTCTTTTGACATGCTATTACTAGTGAATATTTTTATTAACATTTCAGGCTTTTGCATAGAGCTTGCTTGGTGTGCTTCTGAAGCTGATGGGTTTAAAGATCCATCAGTCTGACTCTTCATAAAGTCAGAAGATCTACCTTTTTGTATACTGCATCTCTCAGATCAACTAATTCATACAAAATGCCTGGTTACTGATTTGTAACTTATCACTGCAAATACTTCAATCATGTTTTAAGTTGTATAATTGACTATGAAATATCTGTCTTTTGGCTGCCTTTTCTCACATGCCTTACATTTTTCTTAGTCCCTCCAGGATGGTTTTTTTTCTTTAGGACTTAAGGTGGTTAATAATTGGTCTTGTCTCTATCCTCATTCCTTTGAGATATCAAGTATTGTGCTGAAGATATCTATGCACACTAGGAAGCATTGACTGATTTGTAGTCCATGAATTGAGAAGGAAGAAGGGTGTCTTGAAAGACTGATCACAGCTTCTTTTAGAAACAAATGGTAACTTGCAAGTAACAGGCACTGTGTAGCTCTGGATGGAGAGTCCTCTTCTGCAAACTGTTGGAAGTTGCAGTGCAGGGACAGTGGCAGAGGAGATGCAATGCTTATGGGCATCAGAAACCGCACAGGTTGGACACCAGTCCTGCATTTCTATCTCTTTCCAGTACAGGCTGTTAGTCCTTGTCTTCATTGTGTGATGCACTCAGTAAAACATCCATGAACTAACTGAAGTCACCAGAATATGTAAATAAGTAAACAGGAGTAATTGTGGTGCCTACACAGGAATTGAGTTTGACCTCAGAAGTACTTCAAGTGTTAAAGGACATCCAAAAACTGAGCTTTTGAAAACCTGGCATTGTGTTACGCGTGACCAATGCTTACAGGAAACTGTAACAAAGCAGCATTGATTTGCTATCATAAAGAGGTGGGAACTACCTTGATACTATAGCTGGCACATACTCTATAATAGGAAAAAGAAATAAATAAAATTTTTTCATGCTTAGCCTTCAGCATTGATTTAATCGTTCAGCTTACAGGCAAGGACCTTTAAGTTGATACTTGATGTAGAAACTGAAGGTGTCAGTTTGGCAGCTAGATTCATTGGAAAAGAATGACTTGGAGGAAAAAACATGCATCTAAAATTCAACAGAAAAGCTAACTAGTTTTAAGATTAAATTGATTTAAAAATGCATACCTGTATTACTGTTATGTTGCCAAAAGCTTGAAGACCACATGGTGAATAATAGTTCTTAGTTAAGTTTATACCTCACTTAAAAATGCAAAGTATTAGTATGTAGGTAGGTTTCCTTGTAGCTCAGTTATGTGAAAATATTCCTATAAGTTTGTCTGGCCTAGTAACTCAAAACCAAGAAATGCTTCTACATGTCATTTCTTTCATGTAGTCTCATCTACACTAGATGGATTAAGAAAATGGCCATTGGTGCTAGAAAATTCTGTGATAGGAGCTTTTAAGATGAATTGCTAAGACTCTTATACTTGTCATATTTGTATTGTTTTTTCAAAAATGCCACTTGTTTTGAGGAGAAAATACCTTGGGTGAAGAGCTTCATTAGCGCTGGTTAGCTTTCCTAATTTAGTGTTCTTCAATTCTTTCTTACAGTGTGATTCAAGTAGAAAAAGTATAGGAAGTCAGCATAATAGACAAACTCTGGAAAAAATACGTGGCTTCCTGTACAAGCAGGGGTCTCTTGAATGCTAGTATGTGTGAGATGGACAGAATGAGAAAATATTTTCTCTAAATGAAGAAAAGGGGTGAAAAAGGTGGGGCTTCTATGGGTAAAACTCCCCAATATAATGGGCTAGGAAGGGTTGGGGGACCCCCAAAACTGATGACATTTGAGGCTAGCTATTTACCATAAAGATGTTTGACAGCTTTCAAAAGTAACAATTGTTGATATGACTCTTGATTTGTCAGCGGTAATAAAAGCCAGGCTTAACTAGCTGCTCTTTAGTCAAGAAATTAAATTAGTATGTAGCGATAACTTAAATGTGCTATTTTTGCTTCATGAGTCACCTCGTGTTGTTCAACATTTGTGCCTCATCTTCAATCCAATATTATAAAGAAAGCTTCTAATCAGAAGTGTTTTGTTTTAATGTTTCTTCTTAGTCTCACTCCCTGACAGTCAAATCTTTGCTGATGTAATTGGGAAATGTTTTAAGGCTGCTGTCTGCTCACCTAATTAAGAAAATGATTGGGTCCCTGGAGGGACAGGTCTCCCTAGGTGAGACAAATGAAAGAATTGCTCTCTTGCTGGAGAAAAGCCAATCTGAAATGAATGTTTTGAGAATGTCTCTAAGATCAAAGTAGATTTTTAATTTTCCTTTGTGCCTTAGCAGAGTTAAACCAAGGAGGAGCATAGCCCAACATACATATTTATATTGAAAGAAATGAACCATTATGAAAAGGCAGACATGGGGGTTTTGTGGCATTTAGAATGAGATATATTCATCCCTCCTGTGCCTGATGAATAAAACAAAGATAATCATTGGTCTTTAGGCACTTGGATATGTTACGGTACTCACCTGACACTTGTTTTTGTTATTGGCTTCTTTTTCAGAAGATGATAATGTAATTCTGTCTAATAAAAACCTACACACTGACAGCTCAGGCCAAAAATATAAATGCAGGCAAATCTACTAAAATTTAAACAGTGGTTCAATGGCAATTTCCAGAACTCTTTGGTTCTCACTGAATTTTTCTGAAGTTCAGGGAGTACAGGCATTAGAAAAGTAGAAGTTCTAATATCCTGCTGCATCTTGCCTAGCTTAAAACAACCTCATGCACAAAAAATAAAAACCAAAACAACAATGAACAAAAAAAACCCCCACCCTGAAGGTGCCTGATGCTCAAAAGTAATTACATTCTCTCTTTATCCAAGTCTAGGACAGCAACAGACTGTGTTTATCCATGTCTAGTGCAGTAATCTGTTAAGGGAAAAAGAGCACAAATTCTCACTCTAATCTTTGGGAGATGGAGTTGAAGATATGAGAATGACTAGTAAGAATATTAAAATATAAACATCAAGGTTTTACATGAATTGGTCTAGAAAACAAAAATTCTCCAAACTTCTTAATTATATCTGTTCAGCACCCAGAGGTATAAAATAGCTATGGCATATGGCTTGCACTATGATTACCCTCATTTCTTGAAATGCTTTAAAAATAATCAGCAAGATCTGTGTTCCATCTATACTATCCATCTGGATATAAAAATAAGCAGTAAGGCAATCAGACCTATTGAAGGACTGAATTTTTGCAGTGAAAATAGTACAGCCAAGGAGTACTAGGGATAATCAGTATTCAGTTAGTAATAGCCAGCCAGTGCAGTCTAAGTCTTCGTGTTCAGCTTAAGCTTAAAAGAATCTAGCCTTGGTACAAACAGAATTACCTTCAGTCTGTGTCACTACAAATACAGATCATGTAGTAAGCTGCCAACAATTAATTGGAAAGCTAGTGGTCTGCTGAATGCTGCAACCATGCTTATTTGCCAAAAGCCTGGTTATCCTTGCTTTTTGGCAAACTTGGGTTTGACTGTCATTCAGATAGCTGCAAATGCTGGGTCAAACCATGTAAGCTGCAGCTCTCTAAGAAAGTAAAATTATGCACTGACTGGGAATCTGCTCATTCAAGAGTGTACAAGAAAATACTTTTAGCTCTACTTGTGTAAAACTGGTTGAAAAGAATGTTTAGCTTTAATTTTTGTGAAGACTATCGTTGCTTTGAATTAACAATATCATAGGACCATCAGATCATCTTACCAATGTTGCTAGAGTTCCGAGTAACTTAAAATATCTGCATTTGAGGAATCAAAAGAGACAAATTTATTTGCAAAATTAAACCTCTAGTGAAAAGAAATCCTTTTGTAAATATGAATCTGACATGTTAGGAATAAGCCAATTGTATTTTGACTTTTTGCAGGTTGAATTCCTAGTGATTAACATTTTATGATATATAAGCACACCTAGTCTTATCAAATACCTAATGAACAAAAAATATTGCTAAGTGTTACATAAAGTTTTACAATTTTTTTAGCCTTAAAGTGTATTTAAATGTACCTTGGGAAGGAAGAGAAAAACCCCAACCCTGAAAACTTATAGCTGTTTTGCTTTTGTTTGTATTTTTAATAAGTACAATAAAAACCCATGACAAATTAAAAAGACAGATGGTCAGCATAAGTTAGTCATTCTGCACCTGAAAGTGGCATGGATTGAGTACTTCCCTCAGAGTGTTAAGCAAGGGTTTGCTATCCTATTTGCCTAGAATTTTCATCCTAAAGTAGAGCTAAGTGATGTTGAAGACAGGCAGTGACTTGAGTAAGACTTTTCCTTTCTTGATTTGTCTAGCAGAAGTTAGATATAAGCTGTCTGTCACCTTTCACAGAAGGTGTGGGTGTGCCGCTATTAAACCAGTGGCAGTATAGAACAGGTAGAAGAAATTCTGTCTAGCCTTTGCTCTGAAACATGAATATATTGTACTTGACATTTCAGAGAGGAGATTTGCAGCACTCTGCATAGTCATACCTACAGATAAAATTGTTTATTCTTTGCTGACCTAAGAACTTTATTAAAGATTAGGTAAGAGGAAATTAAGACCTGACCATGAAAGTGAAAAGAAGCAGTCCTTTGGTTTCTACTGTGTGTAACTTCAGATCAGCTGCATTAGTGAAAGGTGTTTGCAGCACACATTGCTGGAAGCTGATGTGCAGCTCGAGATACCTTCTTGCTAATAACATAGCATTTGAGTGATGTCTAGAAATTATTTAAAATAACTGATATTCCTAAACAAAAGAGGTAAAGCTATATAAAAATTACTATTCCCACTGAGCAATTATTCATTGCTTTTTTCTTTTACTAACCAAAATGTTCAAGGAGCTGGTTCTGTGCTAGTTTGTCTTACCTCTAACGCCACTTCCATGTTTTCTCTGTCCAAATAACTGAGGAAAAAAAAGGACAATTTTTTCACACAAGTATGGTGTGATAGTGTACCTCTTCAGTGAAATGGGATCTAAAACATAGACAGATCTCTGATACAGTTTGGGCTTGCTATGTCTGTTAGTAAGCTCTTTATTTACCCTGCACAGAATCCTTGTATTTTATGCTGAAATGCACAGGACCCTTCTGACAAATACTTACGGTGTTAGAAATGGGAAAAGGGGGAGGAAGCAATTTCGTCAGTTAAGTCTTTCAGGAAAAAGATAGATGCTGCAAGAAATTAGGAGTGAAGGCTAATCTAAGGTGTAAAAAGGAATCCAAGCTTTTCAAATTTATTGGAAGGGAAAAAGAGTAAGTCTAAGTATCCCATCTATCACATGCATAACTGTAAGGTGGCTGAGATACTTGGCTCTTATTTCAAGCCTAATGAAGAAAGTTTGTACTGTTAAGTAGTAATGAAGATCTTGCAAAGGTATATTACATATTGATGAATACTAGATGAAGATAAAATGGGAGAGCCTTAAGATATGCAAATGACTTTCAGCTTATGGTAGTGAAATTACATTATGGACTCATTAAGTTCACCTTGCATTAACTCTATAGCAGCAAAATTAAAAAAAACAAGTGATATTAAGAAAAGTAGACATATACAGTATTTGAAACATCAGCGATTTAAAAGGAACAGCATTAAATAGCCCTGTAAATGTCTCAGAATATATTGTGATTTATAGCCTGGGTGGCTTACACTTGCAGCTAAGAACACTGACCTTGCTGTTGCTCTACTTTCTCTACTAGGAGACAAGTAGGAACTGTGACAAGTCAGAGCTTTTTAATGCAGTTAACTTGTTTTCGTGGCATTAGCTTTGGACATTTAATAGAGAAGTACCTGCAAATCTTACAGAATAAAGGATGCAGCTGCAGTAAGAAAGTGGGGAATTAGGAAGCAGTGGAAACTTATCTGAATGACTTTCATTTGTGATTTTTAATCATCTGCTGAAAGAATATTTATCTGTTAGCTTTCTAGGATTAAAGTGAATGCAACTTGAATAGTTGATACTTTTGAAAAGATAGAGTTCAAAATTATCTCTATAATACTATTCAGTGTGTGATAGTCATGCATTAATTTATTTACTTTTGAGGAAAAATGTACAGAGGAAGAACACAAGTCACTTTGAGATTCTCTCTGTTCTTAAATGTGCAGTGAACTTGGAGGCAGGAGGCAGAAGTGCTATCTAGGAACAGTCAGAATGGGATATGCATGCTTTTAGATGTAACCTTAGAATTGGATAAATTGTAGTGCAGAGCATTTTTCTAGGAGTATGTTATATCTGAATGCATGACTTGTGAGAAAGTTGCAGCTACATAAGGAAACCTCAACAGCAAACTGCAGTATTACTATCACTCTTGAGCCACTATGAGACCTCAGTTGTGTGAATTGCTGTAGACAGCCTCTGAGTCAGAGATCAGAATCTGAATGGCCAAATAGGAAAAAGGATTTAATCTCCCTTATAGTTCCTGTCTCTGTGATCTGAGACAGTGCAACGTCCTCTGCCAAGGTCATGTTTGCAGCAGATGAGTTGAACCTCAAACACAAACCTTATTTTGGTGCTTTAAACACTTACAAACTAGTGCCTTCCTTGGCTTTGTGGTACCTCGTTTTGTGTTCACCTGATGGTAGTATGAGAAGAGTAATGGAGAGCAGAGTTTGAGAAATGCTTTACTCCTGTAGTGCTTCACGAGAGGAACCCAAAAGCTGTTCCTCCTCACTAGGAGCCCAGCAGGGAATTGCCTATGCAATGTGACATTGTGGCAAATGAACAGTTAATAAAACTAAAGAAAAACAAAGCACAAAGCAGTTTGATGAAATGTGTTAAGCTATGCTCCTAAACTTAGGTAAGTTACTGTAGCAGGCTAGCTACAGAAGTGATCTACCTTTACAGAGCCTGATAATAAGCTTTGATTTAAATGATCCCTTCATGGTGTAGAAAAGGGAATCATCTTTCTCAGCTTCTCCTGTTAAGCTCTTCATGGCTTTATGGCTCTTGAGTACGAGCTCTCAATGGTACTTTTTGATGGCTGTGTGGTCCCTGAATATCAGAACTCTTTAATAAGGGTTGTTTCTGGTGTTTAATGACCTAGTCCAAAACCACCACTCCGGCTATTGCCTCTTCAGGCTGTGGTATTTAAGGGATCTTTTGCAGCATGTATTTCCGTTAACTGTACTACTTTCTCCATCAATTCTCCTCCTTCTGAGGCAGTGAGATGGCAGACCATTGGGAAATATATCTTAGTTAAGTTTCTGTTAAAATATGGGAAATAGACTAGCCATCATGCATGAGATATTTGGTAAGGGGAAAGTAAAATATAAGTTAATTCATTTAAATGCAAGAGAAGAGAGGAAATTACGTGGTCAGAACTAAGAAACAACACCCTAAAAATCAGTTAAATACAGAACATAAAGGAAAGAAGGATTATAGTATTAGATATCTTGAGCAGGTTTGAGCATGTACTGAACTTCTGGGGGGAAAAATGTGCAGGTTAGTACTTAAATTGTCACATTAACAAATCAATACTACTGTAAATTTTTAAAGCAACTTGTTATAGCTTTCACAAGGAGAGCAGTGGGGAAAGGTCAAAACTTTCAATGTGGTTTAGAATAAGATATTATTGACAAAAATGTATTTACTTAGATAACCAGCTGTATTTAAAATAAGAATATATTGGGCCTGTTAAGTCTGATGTAGGCTAAACCCCATTGCCAAACAGAACAATTACAGGATTGCCATTACATTTCTACATATGTGGACCCTGCAGGAACAGGATTAAGAAAAGGGATGAGGTGAGTCTGCTAAGTTCTTAATGTAACTCAGCTGACCTGGTTTTTTACCAAACCATATTTTGTAATTAAGGAAACATATTATCCAGTTATCCTCTTGCCTTTTAACTAGCAATGGTATCAGTTCAAATACTGAACTGGCAATAACACTATGCAAACATCAGTGTTGTAAGAATGGGTAAATCTATGTGAGGGAAACAAAAAAAGCACTGTAGAGAACTTGAGTATTGCTGAAATGCCTAGTCTCTTTTAAATTTGCCACTTAAAAGATACATAAGAACTGAAGCCCAGCTGAACTTTTTGTAAATATTCTTTACATGCACATTTGCCCTCTTCAAAATTTCTGAATGAAAGGTTTCATTGCTTCTTACTGCTTCCTGTAATGTCATTGATGCTATCAAATTACTAAGGTTGCAAGTCCCATGCTAGATGAGTACAGTCATTCCACAAATAATGTGAACCAAAAAGCATTGCAGGATCATGGTCCTTCTTTGCTCCCTACAAAGCAATGGCTCTTGGCCATCTTAAAAAAGGTTCCACCCGACCTGGTGTGAAAACATTCATAAACTATCTTGCATGCAGTTGTTGTTTGGCAGTTTGGACATGGGTGATGGGAGAAGACAACATGGCAAAAATATCAGATTACAGGAAAAAATTTGCATTATAATGACAGGAAAACCAGAATGTTGCATGACAGACCCAATGCAGGTAATGTTGCATATACTGAAAAGATGCTCATTTGCACAAGCTTACCCGCTACTGGGATGTTCTGTGGATGATGGATTAGGATGGTGAATGGTTGAGTGGAAGGCAAGTGAGTAATACTAATCACTTTCTAAAAATGAGAAGAGGAATTGCCTGAATGTTGTCACTGTCCCCCTGCTTTGGCTGACCATGGCTAGAACTTAGAAATGTAGCTTCTTGTCACTTAATGCAATGTTCATTTAGATTACTGATGCTTCATGAAAACCGAACCAGCCTCTGCTGGTTACTAAAGCATCTTTGTGGGAAGCACTTCAAGCAGAAATGAGCCAATAAACCCGCTCTGTACATGCGGTAGGTTTTACAAGGTACTGAATTCTGCAGCTCAGAGTAGACCTATTGATCTGACAAGATGGAGTTTATTTGGCACCCCTTCCAAGCAAAAGCTATGACATGCAGATGAACACCTACAGATTGGGATGTAGAAGTAACACAGTATTAGTTGTCCTCCTTATTCCTGGGAAGGAGTACAGGTGGTAGCCTTCAGTGATCTCTTGCTGCCTTTGCTCAGTGTTAGAATTGGTTAACAGATAAACTGTAGTACAGAGGCTCAGCAGGGAGAGACCTGCTGAGTAAAATGCCAGTAGTAACTGAATGTTGGAATATAGATTTAACTTCTTGTTCTCAATAAAACAGATGAGCAGGAAAGAACAACTAGGGCCTTGAGGGAATAGCAAAATTTTTCTTAAGGGTATTTGGTAGAAAGCTAAACCAAAAAAGGTTGGTCAGTCAAAAAAATCGCTAATGCTTTTTGTAGCAGAGTTTGTCTATTATTGCTAAGAACTGAATTCTGTTTATTTCAATACCCCTAGTGATATTTTAACTTTAGGTTATGCTGAAGCAGGAGGACTTGCCAAATCTTTTGAGATTACTCACTGACAAAATTTGTGAAGGTACCTAGCTTTCTGTCTTTTGATGTCTTAGGTGAAGTCAGTGTTCTGTATATTCTTGCATGGTTTGAACAATTTTTAAAGTTTGAAATAAGAACTACTTCTAATGCTTAAGCATTAGAAGTAACGCACCACTGTTTTGTAATTTATGCGATGGGAGAGAATAATGACCAGAGTGGAAAAGATTGAGGAAAATCCAGTGAAAAGTGAGGATAATGATAGCACCTAAGGAAAAGCAAAGTTCAAGTAGTGTTATCTCTCTGTTCTTTCAGGGCACATTATGGTCTCTCCCAGTACCCTTGCACTACAACTATACTGTGACTTACTGCAGAGCCAATGGAAAGGCAAGAAATAAATTGTTCCAAATTACACTTTATTCTGGCAGTCTGACCTCTTCATGAAAACTAATGGACAAATGACTTCTGGCTTGTCTGTCTAGAATTCCTCTAATCACCAAAATGGTGTCCTAGATACTTTCCTATTTCATTTTGTACTACAAATTCTTATTACCTTAAGGTGTCTCTCTACTGTTTAACATTGTATTGAGAAGAAACCTACAGCTTTATAACTGGCCATAAATAAGACTTTTTTTGCCCAACAGGCTTCTGGTATAAACAGGCAGAGTAAAAATTCTTGTACATTAAGAGAAGGGAGGAAGGGCAGGATAGGAACTGTCCTCCCTCTGCTGAAAACAAAGTCTGTCTGATGGACAACACAAATAATTTGTTGCCATGTGTTACATCCAGAATGTGTTTAAAAATATACACTGGTATGATACTATTGCAATCTAGTTTTCATTAGAAAGAAAAAAGTTACGCTATTTGAAGATAACTGAGTGTTGGTATAGCAATTATACTTTTGGGTGTGTGCATCTGACTTTCTCCATAGTTTATCTAAATTTAGAAGTGAGTTACGCGGGGCTTTTCAAATCTAATCACAAATGCTGAGTATTATTGCAATCATCTATGATGGATGAGGAATAAAAGGTGTTTGGTGTGGTGCCTGTATCTTCGGGCATACTATATATAACAGGGATTCAATTGTGACTCAAAAGTAACAAAGAATAATTTTTTTCTATCAGCAACTGTAAACACTCACTTTTTCTGTGATAAATGTGACAAAACGTCAAGAAAATAATAGTCTACTGAAACCATGGAATTGTATTTATCCATAAATGGAATTAAAAACTGGTGGTATCAGCTGCTGTTCTCACTGGACTTCTTTGCTATCTTTTCAGTTTTCTCTCACTTTCATGAGCTTTGGCTTTCAGTCAAGTAGAGGCTGGTGGCAGTTTTCCTCTGTGGTAGTTGAAAAGGTTTCCTAAGCTCTCTGACCTTCATATATGCCTATAGAAAAAGATACAGCATAACTGTTTTAAAATGGAGAAAACCAAAGTGTCATGTAATAATAAAACTGTCTTTTTTTTTTCCTCTTGTCCTTCAATTGCTTTTTGAGAAGTCAAGTGGATGCAGATGTAACTGGATTTAAAAACAAAGCAACTAATGCTGCTATTTGGCCAAGTCCATGTGTGCCAAAGGTAAACTTTTGCTATTAAATTGTGTGCATTTGAAAAATGATGGCTACAATGAAAACACCAATACAGTGTTAACTGTAGGAATTAGTGAAGATGACTGTAAAAATGTGTTTTAGCTATTTACTGACACAATGAAACTATCCTAATTAAATAACTGTTAGAGGAATAAATCAAAGGATCAACTCTGAACAGTTGTGCTGGAGGTGGCTGAGCAGACAAGCTGCCTTGTATCACTGTGCAGCAGCTAGAAGTGAAATAGCTGTTGCCAGCTGAAGTGTGGGCACTTGAACAAAGACCCTCTTTGCTAGTTGCTAGCAATTCTTGCAAGGCTTTTGGCATTAGACTTCACTCACTATGAATGCCCCTGAATTAGTAGTGAAACACTGGGTGAGACCTCTTCGTGTAATTTAGTGGGATTAGAACTGACTTGGCAGAGGGAAGCATTTACCAGGCTCTATTCTGTTTCTTTCATGATTAAGCATTGATTGAATTCAGCACTACCTTTCTGTAAGGTGCTGAATGCTAAGGGCTCCAGGCAAGGACCTCAAAGCTGCATTCTCAAACAACAAGCTTTCTGGATGGATCTGGTATCTCAGTGAACTGTCCATCAAAACAAGATCCTGGACAAGAGTGAAGCCTTGCTTCAGCATAGGACTGCACTAATTGAATGGCATATGGGGGGTTGGCTGGAAGGAAAGCTGTGTGGATGTCTTGAAGATCATGGTATATTTAAAAATATCTTGGAGTGCTTCATTTCCTTAAGGATTATGAGGAAGTTTGCAATGGTTCAATAAAAGGTGGGCTACTTGAGCTTAAGTAGACTATGATGCAAGTACATGACCATGATATTAAGGCTAAGTACCTCTAATTGTAATTAGAAACTTTTCTGACATGGCTTGCCACTGCAACAGCTTGCATAGGTATAGAAGAGTTGCTGTCAAGGCAAATGTTTCTGGAGCATCAACTTCATGTCACTGAGGAAGTTATCTATAATCCCTTTATAGTCACTATTAGAAAAAACAATTGGAAAAAAAAATTTATTTGATCCTTACAGGCATGGTTACCTTAGAATAAAATAATCAATCCCTTAGAAACAATCTGGCTATTAAAAGAACTTAAATAGCCATCCAGAATTACCACCAGAATTACAGTGTAGATGTAAAAAAGTTTGACATGAGTTGTAGATATAGTGCTTACCTGGAATGCCTGTCTGCTTAAAATACATTAAGAAAATTGTTAGTGCTAAATTAAATGCATAGATAGATCTTGAATGATTATGCTATGACCCCTTTATTATCATGTTAATAGTCCAGGTAAATTGTTTCTGTATATAAACTCATTAGTGTGTAGCTAGTAATTACTACCTACCAACATTCTGTAAGACTAAAAAAGTGCTAGCAATTAAAAAATATATTTCTGCTTTTTCCTCTGTTCATGTGAGGTTTCCTGTGCTGGTCCAGTTTCTCACATGCACATGCAGTCCTATAATGAAAACAGTTTTAAGTGAGGTAGAACAATCTTTGTGCTTCCTTTTGATGGCATGTTAAAAAAAAATAAAGCAATGCAAGGAAGAGCTTGATGCTAGTACTAGTTTCTACATAAATGTAACATACCAATTAAAGCATTTTTAAAAAATTCAGTGCTAAGATCTTGTATTAGAGTTTTGCAGTACTCTGTACATCTCTGAAAGCATGTTGTATTTTTGGTTCCTTCCTTCTGCCCATCGTAGGACTTCAAGTATGAAGAATATGTCTGTGCAATGTTTTACATACTTTTCATAATGTCTTCTTAAGCATGAGTCTCAGAATAGGCCACAAGAAATGGGATTTCTTAACTTTGACAGTGGTTTTTTTGTAGGATGAACAAAGTATGGTGGTAAGTTGTACTTTCTATCATGATGTCTGTATTTCCACTGACATACGAAAAAATGCTTCTTGACATGTGATTTCTGAAAAAAGAACACAAACCAGTATCTTCAGAGAACAGATGAATTTTTGCTATGAAATCACATTAGCCATCATGTTAATATGCAACTGAAATTCTACAGTTAGATGTAAAGCCTGAAGTGGAAAGGTGTTTTTATTGCAGTAACATTATTGCTTGTTGATCTGACTTGTAAATTATGGCATGCATAATGTAAGACATACTCAATTTAATGGTTGTAGTTTCTAAGTGTTCATTAAATAATGAATAGGTCCCTCTGACATAGTCAAACCTTAATAGTATTGTTTGAAAATAGTTCATTGCAGATGCAACTTTTCAAGACTTGATTGAGGTAATTCTTGTACTTGACTGCGTTAGCTTGTTTGATATGTTGTCTTTTTATATTTTCTTCTCCATCTTAATTGGAAAATATTTAACTGTATCAACATTATGGCTTTAAGTAATGGGAAGGAAGACCTGCCAGCTGTAAAGTCATCTTCTATTGCTTGCAGCTTAAGTCTGAGAAGCATATGTCAGTAATCACCACAAAATGCTTTGCTCCACTTGAGGGTCTCTCCTTACTTTAGACAACTTGATATATCAAGGGGATTGAAGGAAGGGTTGGAACTTATGATTATCTTTAGAAAACAGGAGTTACTTTTTTATTTCTTTTTGGGTATGTATTTTGTTAACCTAGGGAAGTCCATTTGAGTTGGTTCACTTTCCAAGACTGCTAGCAGAAGATACTCAAGCTGTTACTACTATGGAAAAGACATTCAATTAGTGAGCAGATTTTGTAGTTTCTCTTATTATATGCATGTGTTTAACTCCAGAAAAAAACCACTTAAGTCCATTTTTTAAATACTGCTACTAGGAAAACTCAATTTCTCTTGAGGTTTTTTGGACTCATACTAAGTGACTAACATCTGCTGTGGCAGCTGGAGAAGGACAAGGAAAAGATAAGCAGCTGATATAGGTATAGAGCTGATAAAGGGTAAACTGGACTCTGGAAAGTAAAATAATCCCAACTGATAAGGGATAGTAGTAGTCCAAGATATTAAAAAGTCACCCTAACATGGCAAAATAAGCTCACTGGTGTATGGTTAAGGTACCACTTTAACCAAATGATAGTAGTGTCTCTGCAGCATGTAGGCATGTGCAAGAAAAAATAGAATGACTTGCCTGGAAAATAGCACTGCAAAGGCTTATGGTTCTTCTGTGGTACTGTCTCCTGGCTGTCAAGTCTAAATAGTTCTTCAACTATTGTGTGAACTGATATTGATAACCTAAAGCTAAAAATCCTTGTGCTGATCAAAGTAAGACATTTCAAAGGATAGAGGATGTTTAGAAGATAATTGTAACTGTAAAACAAACCTCAGAAAGAGACAAAGCAGGTCTTGCATGTGAAAATGGGAATGCCTTGGGTTTGCTGATTTCTTCCTCTTAATTGTCTCTCTGATCTTAACACAGAAACTATTCCTTTCGACTACTTCTAAAGTACTTGCTGAGAAGAGAAATTGAGCCTTAAAACCTGCAGTCATATTCAGCCTGAACCATATGACTGCTGGGCTCGTCTGAAAGTCAGGGTAAGTTTGTAGTACAGTGAGCTAAACTTGCAGAGTCACATTGACTTGAGGTGAAGAGAACAGTATATATTAACATTGATGAAAAGCTCTAATGCCACTTGTCACCTCTTGAAATCATCCTGGAAATTAGGCTATAAAGGAAACAGAATCTGATTAAAAGCAAGAAAGCAGGCAGTGTCAGTTTTGTATTGGTGTCAGTTCTCCTGTAAAAGAGAAATAGTGTCAGAGAGGTTCCTATCAAAAGTTTAAATTATACTGTTAAAATCCATCAGTAACAAGTTAAGAGCGATTAGAGACAAACTCAGATGAAGACCTGAGAGAACAGTTATTCAAATAGTTCACCTTCTTTCCCTAAACAACCCCTGGGAGGATGCTTATTGAAGTAAATGAGGCTTTTACAGTCTGAACACTATTGTACTTCACTTTTTTCAACTCTCCTTATCTTCCACATAGGTAATATCAATGTGGTTTGTGGAGTCATCACACTGGAACATATGAATAGCAGGATCCTTACATTCCCAATCCAGTCAGACAGCTCATTGCTGAATGAGAGTTTCTTGCACTCCCATCCTTACTTTGTGGTTTGCACAAGGAACAGGTTGTCTGTCCAACCTGAAACTTTAGGTTTTGAAAACCAAAATTTGTATTTAATCTCTGTGGGCAATTGTATGACTGGAAGTCAAAACAGTAATGGATGAGGAATAAAATGTTTCCTGACTGCTGTGAAATAATGTAAATTATAAGGGAAGATGTTATTTTTACATAAAGTAATTTGACTGGCAAGGAAAAGGCACAAGTTTTTTGGAGAGGTTACTTGAAGGAGCTCACCTTCTGCTGAAAAATGCCCAGGAACTCTTATCTAAGTTTTACTGATGTTCATAATACTTCTATAACTTATGGAAGAGACGGTGTTCAGTCCCAGAATAATAACAGTAAAGCACATTTAAACAGGGGCCTCGTGTGAAGGCAGAATTCATGGTTTCTATTTGAGTTGATGACTATGTTGCCTTCTGACCTGCGGTGCAAGGGCTTTTAATTAAAAGATGGGCCAATTCAGTATGCAGTACAAAATATGAACAGGAGAGACCAACCATATAGTTTTGTTAAGTGAAATAAGTAGTTGCAAAGGTTGTCACTGAGCTGCCTGAAATGAGGGCTTTTTCTAATGAGCCAGGCTCTTAAACATGAAAGAAATAACTGTCTTGTGGATGTACAGCCTCTAGCTCTAATTCCAATAAGCAGTACAAGGCAGGTGGTCCTGTCACCAGGCCCTACTTCACTCATTAAATAGAATAGACTGATGAAGCTGGCCTGTCTCTCAGGCACAGACATACTGTGTGGTCTTGGCAAGGTATTCCTGTTTCTGACAGAGCATTCTGTTTTTGAACTAGGTGTTTAGTGAACACCACAGTCTATGTATTTATTCTCTTAACCACAGTATATGTATTTATTCTCTTAGAAATTTTCAAGCTGCTTCTTTAAAATATCAGTAGTCTTAATTGATTAGAAAAAAAGAAAGTTAATAGAAAATCCTGCCTTGGGTGTTTACTAAAACTGTTCTTGGTAGAGAAGAGGAATGCCGTGCAGTAAAACATGTATTGATATGGCAGATCTGGGCAATGTGTTCAGAAACCTACTGAGCATACTGTGTTCTTCAGGCTGACATGGCATTTCTTTAGGACAGCCACAGACGAAGAGGGAGGACATGTTCTTGGGTTTGGAATGCAAGATGAACACTTGGGATAGGGTAGGAAAGAGGAGTTCAAGATTATTAATACTGCAGGGTGTTTTTTCTACTTAAGTCACCCTGAAGCTTTTCACAATAGCTTCAGTGATATACCTATCTGAACACCCCTTCTCTGTAAGTTAGGAATAATATAGCCAGGAAGGAGGTGGTCCTACAAAAGCTTTTGCATTGCTCGGTCATCCTGTGTAAGTTGCTTTGAAGAGCAGAACAAGTCAAGTAATAGAAAATATCAATTACTATCAACTCCTTCAGAAATTTTTTTAATGTTTTTTAGAGGGTGAATACTGATGAGCATCTCAGATGCTTGCTAGTATAAATTAAGATCATACAAGGTCTAAAAAGTTCCTCAGAAAATGAGCTTATGCCAGTAAGCTAGTGGCAGGTTTGTCTGAGCAGTGAAGTCTTAGGCAGTGAAGAGATCAACACAAGCTTCAGGTGAAACCACAAGCAAGCTATTCATGATAGCTTGGGTTCTGTTGGGAGAAATTTGGTTTATTGATGAGTCTTCAATTTGTAGTGTTAACCAGCCACTCACATTTATCAGCTGCAGTATTGGAGAATTTTGTTGGAGCCTTCCCATCTGGGAAGAGATGAACGGATGTCTGTGACTTTATAGCAAAGGCTTCTGAAGATGAATCAGTAGTATTTGCCACGTCAATTAGTCGAAAATCACACACTACACAAGTATATGATACCTTGCCATTTCAACAACAACAAAAAACATCACACTGGGGTTATGTTAAAGAAAAAGGGACAATCTTGCATAAAACACCATCACTGTTTTGCCAGATGCTTGTCAGACCTCGATTTCGCCATCAATTCTGATTCTTCCACTTTGAGGGAAGAGTGCATGTTACTTCCCAGATGGCAGTAAAAAGACTGATTAGAAGTCAAGAAAATAAAAGCTGTGAAGAAATACTAAAACAAGCTAGATTTTGCCAACTAAGGGAAAGACTGAGGGAAGGTGTAAGCCTTCAAATAAGCGTAAAACATTGCTGGGAGAGATCATATAAATACCTATTCTTGTCCTATATTCATGGGGTAAAGAATCCATGAGCCAGAACTGCAGCAAAAGAACTGCAGGCTAGGATTAAGTTAAACTTTCCAAGGATTAAGCTAATTAAACATGGAATTAGGTTTTCTACAGAGGTGGTACAATGTCCAGTAAAATCAGTGGGAGTGATTTGGATGCATATGGCCTGCTCCAGGGCAAGAGCTGCACTGGGACATCTTCCAAGTCTGTGTGTCATTCCTCTTGTAATTTTTGGTATCCTCAGCAAGATCACGGCCTCTGTCTTAGGCCAAGCTTAAAAGATGTTTATTGTAACTATAACTACAAGCAGAAGAAAGCATTACCTTTTTACCTTGTGTTGAAAAATACATCCCCATGTATGAGGTGCTTAGCACTTTTTTTCCCCAAGGTCCATATTTGTTTCTGTTGACCTGAGTTACAGGCCAAGTTAAGAAAAATCTCTGGCAAGCATTTGTGAGTGATTGAAATAACTTGACAAGTTTCATAAAGGACACTATATATTGAGACAAGTGGAGCTGAAGGAAAAAAAAAAAATGCTGTATTGTGGTGCCTTAAAACATCAGGAGGGTCTGTTTGCTTGTTTTCCTGACATTCAAATAGTCATCTAGAAAAATATTTTGAGCTTATAATCTAGTTGAATTTTTATTTTCACACTTGTGACAGAACACATTTTTTTCCCTGTTAGTGTTAGTAAATTTTACTGCTGAGTTGCATTTACCAGCCTGTTACGGCTATGCAAATTTGGGAAAACATTCATGTTCAACAGCTAACTAAATTTTCTTATGGTGTCAAGGTACTTTAAGACCTAGTCAGAGCCTCAGTATCAAGTAAATGAATTGATGCTTAAAACTTCAATGGCTCAGAGTGAGACTCTTCAGCCTGGCTGATGGGGTATTTAGGAGCTCAGTAGCTGCTCTGAATTCAATGTGTCAGAACTGGAAAACTAGGTCCCATGTTTGGGTCTAGACAGGGAAGGTTTGAGTATGCTTTGTCTGAAAGTAGATGGCTGTAAAACTGCCTACCTGTGCCAGGGTGTGAACAGGAGACTGCACAGTGTGCAAGAGTCTTCTGGTTTCCTGACAGTCCTGTCTTCACATTGCAGTGGTCCTAACTCAACCAATAAAATCAGATTCCCAAAAACAAGAAGTTTAGCCAGAAAAGTAACACTGGTCCCTTACTTATTAATAGCTTAGGTATGTGGGAATTTTGCCCTCTTTCTCTGTATAGTTTGAGGAACTTTAGGTATAAAAACTTGACCAAAACATAAGTTTTATCAAATGTAAAAGTTTTTTATTTTGTAAAGATGGGAAGTGGGAAACTATTTTGAGGTAAAAGCTGTGGATTTTTCTGTTCTAAGGACACTTTCTTGGCTGTTCTAGTAACTTATTTTCCTGTATTGGATTTGATCATGCATGAAATATGTATGTGGCTACAGGCCAAGCAAAGAAAAGCTGCTGTTTAACACTGGAAAAAAAAGGCAATGGCATTGTTTTATATAATGTTATTTCTTAGCCTTTCAGAATTAAATTTAATACAACTTTATTCAAAATTCTAATATAAGCTTTTCAGGGATAGCTGAATTGTGCTGAAAGGTTAAATACAGGAATATAGTGAAATAAATAAAAAACATACCAAACAAATCTTTAGTGCTTGAGTATCTTTGCACCACTATTTGAGTCATTTGAAACTCCTGAATAGATATTCTTGGGTTTAGAACAAATCTGAAATACGCATTGGTAGTGACATTATTTCTATGAAAAAAAAATTATGCTGAATAGTTGATTCACATACTGAATAAGCTTATTAGCTGCCTTAAATGTTCAGCAAGGCAGAGGCAAAGAGACTGGCTTTAAGGCCACAAGTCAAACCAAATCCCCTTGTTGTGACATGTTTATTGTGTCTTTCCAACCTAATTTTCTGCATTTTTACTATCAACAAGAAAGCTGTGCCTCTGCTCTGTTTATATCATTTAAGAAAGATTTGTGCTTTGTTTGCTTTGACTCAGTTTGAGTGTGGCTGTTTCATGTTGTATATATTTCTTCAAGCACTAGATGTAAGGGCTCAAATTTCATATATTGGTTTAGTTTGACAACGTGTATTAGGCAAAGTTTTAGTAATATAGCAATGTTGCTTTTAATAATAGCACAGATGAGCATCATTGTCAGTGGGTCCAAAGGAATAATGTGAGAACACATGTTTCTGTGTTTGCTTGAGGCAAGTGGGACCATTGGGTATGATTAAGACTTGTGAGGCTGTACAGGAGGACAAAGAAATGGATGGATGGATTATGCTGATACTAAAAAGTAGCACAGTGTGCTGCTTTGGGTAGGTATAAGACTTCCAGTGCATGTTAAGGTAGACTGTGTTATGCTCACCTTGGATGAGTACGTGGATGTTGCTTATGGAGATCCTCTGCTACATCATGGGCAGCCAGAATAAGAAAAAGCTGAGCATTACCTGTTGCGTCTTCCTATGAAACCACTTTAAGACCTGTTCAGTAATTAAACACTTAGCCCAAATGATGTTGTTAAAATTTATATCATAGATGGAGCCTTTCTTTGCAGAAGCTTTTCCATTAGAGAGCAGAAGGATAAGTATGTCTAAAAGAAAGTGGAGAGGACTGTTCTGGTCACAGAAGGGGAAGCATTCAGGGAAAAAAAAAAAACCTGAAAGGCCTTTATTTGGAGGGGAGGAGAAAAGGGATGCATGTTTTTCCTGTCACTTACAGAAATTACTTCATTATGTCCTGTCCTGCAGAATTTTATCCGGATTTAATGCAGTAGGCTGTGGAGGCTGCTGATGGTTAAGTGGAAAAGCATATTTATGGATGACTGGGTGGAATCTAAGTGACCACTAAGGAAATCTATGCTTTTTATATTTATTCTGTACAATGGAATCTAAATGTGAAGAATAGAGAAAACAGCTCTTCTGTGACTTTAGACTGTTGTAATCTAAACTGTTTGAATGAAACGTTTAATTCAATTATTGACAGAATTGGAAAATATGACAATGGAAAATGCAAATTAGATAAGCTTATGGTGTCCATGTACAGCAGAAAAATAATGCATATTTTGTCCCTGACATCAGATTAAGATATGTAGAGTCTCTTTATACATGTAAATAGATATTTCCTTAGGTATGATGATTGAAAAATGATATCCCATTAATTTTCAGACATGTGTAAAGCTAGCTATCCCCTAGTATAAAAAACTGATACACTTATGGTGATGGTGATAAGGCTTTTCTGCAAAATGATGGTGGAGATCAACATAAATATATTACCTGATTTCTTTGTATATTGACTTTTCCATTTAGTACATTCCATTACAGTAGGAGTTAAGCAGCAAGTGAAATTAAGAAAATGAGTATGTGTCCAGGCTTGTGTCTAATAATTTTTCATGATGACAAAGGTCCTTTCTTTTAAGATACTGGCCTAAGCTGCTATAACTACAACAGACAAATCTAATATCAATAATGTTTGAAGGAATCATAAAAACATTTCCTATAGAGGCCAGTGAGACAAAGCAGATATATTCATCATGCTTCACACTGTTTAAACACCAGTAGACTCACCTAAACTTGACTTTTAAATATATTTTTTTATAATGATTAAGAAATCAGTGGTAACTTTGAAGCTAGAAGACTAGGATAAAGTTAAAACTTGCATCTTTTTTGCAAGACAACAGGTGGGATAAGGCACCTGGTTTGTTTTAGTTGTAGGGGTTTTTTGTTTGGTTTACCTTCTACTGGACTTCTTCAAAATAGCAAGTCCACTTTCTTTGGGTCTACACAGGTTATTAGTTTAACAGGAGAGTAAAGAACAGTTGACAGCTTTCTGCAGTACATGTTTCTATATAGAGGATGAATAAAATATCTGTTTTAGAATGCTTCTCTCTATAGCAGTAATAGATAGTGTATGTTGAAATAACATATAATAAAAGATTCAAGTAAATCATGGAGTGTAAACTAGATCAGATGTTTAGAAGCCATTAAAGCTTACAAGCAGAAAGTAGGTCAAAATGACTGCATAAACCCGAACTTCCTTCTCCATCAGAGGCTTGCAGTGAAACCTTAATACGAAATGAAATACGGAAATCAGTTATTTCTGTATAAATGAATTTGTTAGTAAGAATAAATAAACGTGCTGCTTTAAATGCTAGTCAAATCAGCTTTCAGAGTTCAAGCATTTTTGGTTTTTAATCTGATTCTGTCCCAAAGTGTGGTTTCACCCTGGCATGGTTTAAGACTGCTTTTTCACATGCCCCTGTGGTGTTTTCCTAGTTTCTCACCAGTGAGGAAGTGAAATTTTTATGAACTTTATACAAATATATATATTTTTATGATTGTTTAGCTTTCACCCAAAATAATCTAGTGGTTTGGCAGTTCCCCCCCTCTTTAACTGGAAACGTGCCTACAAAAGGCTAGCTAAAAAAAAAATCAACGTTTAGTTGGAGCTCTGCTTATTTGGAACTTACTATTTTGTGTGTATGAATATAACTTCCTTCATTATTTTGTTGTTATTCTTGGATGTTGAGCATGATGACAAAAACTTATTACCAAATAAATCAAAGAACTTCATTGCCATTTTTATTGTAAAACATGTGGGCATATTAAAAAGAATTAAGCAGAACAAAATTTTCAAAATTTGAAGTTCTAACAGGAGCTAACAAAATTCAGAATCAAAAGACCATTGTAAAATACATACTGCTTCCTATGTTAAGCTCATTTATTACCTATCTCAGACTTAATTAAGGAACACTGGAAAAGGGCATAAACTGTATTTTCCAGAAGAGGAATATTGAGGGGAATTTATCTAGTTAGCAGTGGTGGAAGAAAAAGTATCTGAAACATGTGGTAGCCCATCCCTGAAAGCAGTCACTAATATGTAGAAATGATACAGAAAATACTTTTAAATTGAAAAAATGTGAAAAGAACCAACTTGACACTTCCTCGTGTTCTTTTAATGATGACTGATGAGAATAACATGTTGATTTGGTCAGTCAGCTACTACAAAGACAGTTAAAATAACTTGAATAGAACAGTATCTTCTCTGGCCTAAGATAAAATGTCTTTGCTCTTAATGTTTTGCTGTTGTTTTCATAAATAACAAAACTGTTACTTGTTCTGGTTGAAACAGACATCTATGCCAAATGTTTGTTGAATTTCTCATTTCTGTATGTAACTTAAATTCAGGTCAATCTTTGCAGATTATTTTTTTCTTAAAAAAATCTTTTATGATTTCAATATGCTTTTGAGAGTCTGGGACCATATTTTCAACATTTATGAAACAGTTATGAAAAATAAACATTTGTCAAGTATTTCTCTTTTTGATTAGTCTGGCAAGCATTGGTAATCCAAGCTTTAGGATTTTTGCACAAGAGTAATAAGTCCGTGGAATTTGAGTTTTTGAAAGGACTTTTTAGTTGACTTGCTTCTTGTAAATCCCATACAAAATCTGATAGAAATCAATAAAGCAACACTAAAGGACTAATTGAGAATGAAACACATTGATAGACATACAGCTAGCCTTAAAATAGACCACAGGTGGACTTAAATCATGAAGTACAAATAACCTCTTTATTCGTTGGAATTCGTCTTAACACCTGTCTTCCTAAGGACAGAATCTGACCAACAGCACTTAATTTTAAATCTCAGATTATATTATGGTTTTGGCTTCCTGGAGCTAGGTATGCCAATAATGTTGATGAGAAGTTGCTGTCTGCTCAGAATTTCTTTCAATTTAGTTATTTATACTAATTTTATTCTCTGAAATGATGGGCATCAAGTGGGAGTACATGAGATCTGGCTTGGAAAATATAAAACCTCAGTTACCCACATGAAACAACCTTTTAAGCAACAAATGAGATAGCTGTGATTCAAGGCTTTTTCTCCTGATGCCCTGAAAAACCTACCTTCCTCCTATCTTCTTTCTCTGTCAGGCAGATATTTCTACTGCAGACTGAAAAGCCCTTTCAAGGGCATTTGGAATTTACTGATCTGCTCCTGCTTTAGACTTCTGGATTTGTCAGCATGTTCTGTGTTTTGCTGAACCTTCATTACTGGAGGGAGGGAGGGAAGTGGGTGCAAGACACCCTCACCTGTGCATGGTGGCAATAGGTGTTAGCTCAAGCTACTGACCAGCCCTCTGCTGCCCATAGTATGAGCAGCTATCTGTGGGGTTATTCCGAGTGTTGTCAAAAGGTAACGATAGCTGATGGAGTTGCACAAATACTCTCATGTTTAATGTGATGATGCTTCAAGATATAGCTCATCTCCTGGTCCCTCCTGAGCAAAGCAGAAATAAAGTCAAGCCCATGCTGTCCATGCTATTACTATCTTGTATAAAAATCCATCTGAATTAATTTATATTACTACATTTAAGCCTTGGTGTGTCTTAAAGCCATTTTGATCCTGACCACATCCATCTTTGAGAAATTCAAGCCATTCACTTTTTGAAGGGGCTGGTATAATGTGAAACACTCAGCTGGATTCAGTAAACACAAGCCTATAGCTCAAATTACTGGTAGGTGTTCTAGAAAGGTGACAAAGAATGAATGGACATTTTGGTGAGGAACAGGACAGAACTACCCCAGGCTTTGATCCAAATTAGGTTTATAGGTCCTAGTTTGAGGCATTCATATAACATGTAATCCTTTCCAATCTCCTGATATCATAAATATTCCCAGTTTAGGCAAAAGCCCTTTTCAAGACCGTTGTATCATCTGCAGAAAAAAGATAACGTAAGTGCAAGTAAGCACTTAGAGCAACAATGGTTGCTATAGTCACATCTTATCTTGCTGCTTTGGGATACTGTATGCATGACAATTAAAACATAACATTCAGCATTAGGTTTATATTTCGACTATGAAATTCTCTTTGCCAGTTTAATCTTCTACATTGTTTGTTACTCCTTTTCTATTGTTGCGAGTTCAGTATGCTTTTTGTTTAACTTTTAAATATACTCCTTAAGCTGCTGAAGAATAGTTGCTGTTTATTTCAGAACAGCCTTTTTAATGTTATAAATCACAAAAATCACATCTGTAACTAATGACCAGAGATACAGCATTATTTAAATATCCTCAAGTAGCTTCTTAATATCAACATGCTCTATATTTTTAATCCAGGTGGATTTCTATGATAATGTGGGCACATGTAGCTTAACATGAAAATGAGAGAGGGTTGTACTGTAAACAAGGGAATTTCAAATTTCCCGAAACTTGTTTGTCTAAAAAATATCAACTCAGCTGTATGGAAATTCAGTTCAGGTTTCAAAGCCTGAAAATAACAAATTGCAGTGCATTTGAAACTATCTTTCTAGACTAGCCTTAACTGAAACCATCTAAAGAGCATGATACTGTGCATAGAAGGCTGTCTGTGTTCAGGCTTGCTAGGATAAATCTGTTAAGTTGAACTTTTTCTAAGCTGTGAATGGATGTCCTTCAAGAAAGGTTGATTTGGGATACTACAGTTTTAATTGTAGAAGTTGATGTAGAAATCTTTGGGCATCGGAGGATGCTTCAGCGTTAGTATATGTTTTAACTGAGACCATGCAGTTTTCTTAAGTAAGCAGATGGATGATTAAATGCTTAAATCCAGGATATTTCACTGCATTTACTGCTTCTCCTATTTTTTAGTAGAATTTAATACCTTTTCAGTTATTTTCTCCTTCATATATTTCTCAGTTCCTTAATTTTAAAAGGATGTGAGTTGACATTAAGCAGGCTGAAAATATCAATCAACTGAGTATAACTGGAGGACTTCAGTAAAAACGATATTGAAAAATAACTTGAGCTTGTTTTATTTCATCCTTGAGAATTCAATAAAAGCTTTTTTCAGTTTTGGGTAACATTAGGCATTACCATACCTCATGCTGAAGACTGTAATTGATCTAACAGCATTCCTTTGATTTTTTTTTTAATGAGATTCTAGCTAGGCGTATGCCACTTCACAGAAGAGAAGATCTCAGCAATCTGCTTTGGTGTTGTTTGTGCTGTTTGGGGTTTTTTTTAGTGCATATTGAGGCTGGAACAATGATTTAAGACCTTGGATGCAGTAAGCATTGAGATTCATGCAGTTAGGTAAATAAATGATACAGTAAAGTGTGTGCACAGTTGAGTTCGGAGCTTAAAGCTTGGGCTATTTTGCTAGTAATGAGTGCCTGAAGTAACGTAATATAAAGATTATATATATATAAAGAAATACAGTATTGCTTTGTAGTCAGAAGTCAGGAGGCTGCTTTTTTTTTTAGTCCAGGAGTGTTGTCAGTCTTAAGTTTCAGAAAGCAACTAATGCTAAAGAATATAACCACAAGTAGAATTCACCTAAATGTCTTGCATGTTGATGGGATTTTTGTGCCACATGTACAGACAGGGAGCTAGAAGATTAAGTTATCTAAGTTTTCATTTCAAGGTCTGACTGGTTTGTTTGTTCTCAAGAATTAGGAGTACTGCATCTCTTAAGCCAGAGCAATTGGAATGAGATTTCAGCAGCTTAAATCCTGTAAATTGTAGCTGAATAAAATACAGTATCAAGCTGAAGTGCCTCATCAGAGAAGGGCTGAAAATAACAAGAGCTGAGCAAAAGCTCTGAGTCAGGGAGGTAAGCAAAACAACTGATGAGTATAGGCGATGAGGATAACAGCATGAGAACTTGGAAAACAATTTTCTACTTAACAAATAATTATCTACTTGCTGATCAACAAGTAGCAACTTTTCTCTTTGTAACATCTTGCAGGACTTATTTACAGACAAAATGATTAATGATTTGGGGGCTAACATGCAATTTGAAACAAAAACAACCAGCCTTTCTTGATGTGACTCATGCAGCAGAAAAAGGTGTTTGTGGAACCGTTGTGATGAAGGCAAAAAGATGGAAGTAGTGAGGAATGAACATATTAAAAAACAGAGTAAGGTTTGGGAGGTGGAATGATGTTGAAAGAGCGGGAAGACATTTTTAGCAGCTCCTCCTCAAAGTGACTTGGGAACAGTGAGGCCAGGGAAGAATTTACAATAACAATCAAGAAAAGTCTGTGATGGGGGCAGAGGATTTGCCCATGAGAACCAGGAGATGTCTGGCTCTTAATGTTTCCTGTCCACATGTGGTACAGTTTCTAGGAAACAAGATGACATTAGGGTAAGTAGCTAGCCAGAGACACAAGGGGAATGACCACACCGGCTATTTTGAGAGTTGTCGTTTCAATAGAGACAATTCCATCCAGGATCTTTCTCAAGTTCAAGTGGTTACAGTGTTCAGCCCAGTCTGTCATTCTTCTCTGAAACAGTCCCCTGATAACTGCAAGA
>BOSO01006418.1:215395-240121 GCA_018403395.1 Gorsachius goisagi
GTCTGAATTGAGAAATCTTGCCTTGCCCCAATTCCTGCCCTGTATTATAGGGGTAGTACTTAATTTTATATAGTCTTTTTTCCTAAGCTGTGTAAGTAGTTGGATCAAAAACCTTTATTGAATATACTTGCGAAATATCTAGAGCAAAGTAATCCCATACCCTCAGGATAGTCTCGATACTAACTAGGGATCAGTTACCTGACAAAACAATTGCATAAAGCTTTAGAAAATAAAATCATTACATTTGTTGTATGATTCTTCCTCTAAATTTAAGTCCTTGCAGGTTTCAGATGCAGTGTCCAGTAAGACAGTTACTGTAAGAAACCTTGAAAACACTTTGCAAGACCTGATGATGGGTCAAGGAAAGACTTAACAGTGTTTGGGGTGCAAACACTTTTTTGCCTAATGACAGCTGGAGGAGAGATGTAGTACCCCAGCCATTTCCCACTGGCCAGCCTGACTGAAGTGTGAAGAAAAACATAACCATTCATATAAACAGCCCACTTAAAAGTACCTATATTGCTTATCAAGACTCGAGAAACAGTGATGCTGCCAAAACTTTCCAGTCCTGCAGCACTTTTGAGAGAAATCAAGTCACCTGTTGGTGAGGTGAAGGATTACAAAGATGAATGGTGTGATATTTATCTTTCTAATTTTTAATCACAATGTATTTATCCTCAATAATAACCTAGAGGGTTGTCAGAATAGTTTCTATTCAAGTTAGCCAGATTTACATGCACCAAGAAACCAGGCAAGGACCTATTTGAAGTGTGTATTTAGCACAACTTTTATACTAGGGGAAATTTCTGTGAACTGGAGAAAAGTTTCATTTAATTTCTGAAAACATATTAGGAAGGCACTGGATAAAAAGTGATATAGGAAAAATCTGGAAATAACTTTTTTCAAGAAATAGAATTATTCTAGTCAGCATACTTCATGGAAAATAAATCTTGTCAATCGGATCATTGTTATGTAGTTGAAAGTGCTCACAAGGTAAGACTTATCTCACCTGACTTTTCAATAAAATGTACAACATGCTATTGAAACATTCCAAGCAAAGTAATTAAGATGTTTGCATGATGGAATGTATAAATGATTTTTAAGTATGGACTCATCCACTATGTGGTTTTATAGTAGATCCTGCAGTTATGGGCTCTCAAACATTTCTGCTGAACATGTTTGCTCTTGGATTATTTCATGTTAGAGAAGCTTGTAAAAGCTAGGCAAAGTTGGGAGTCAATAAATAATGGTGCAGACGTGTTGGTGGGACCCATCCAGAGAAGTTGCTGCAGGGCATCCCTGTGAACGGTGTTTTGGTTTCTTATAGCAGCTCCACTTATAATTAAAAACCAGACACTAATTGTAAGCGGCACCACCCAAACCTGCACCAGTTGTCTCAGACTTCTGAAAGGACTAGTTCCCTGGTTTGTGCCACTGCTGAAAGGAAAGGGCAGCTCTCAGTATTATAACATTGGGAATATGGAACAGTTGTGTTAGCTGTACAGGTACAATATCAGGAACCTGAGAAAAAAAACCCAGAACAATCCAAAACTAAAAAAAAAAACCCCTGCAAGGCATTAAGAAAAAGAATAAAAGCATGGCATGCCTCTTACTGAGGCAATGATCTATTATTTGAAAGGATTAAAAGATGACCTTGTTCTAATCTAAATATTTTTCAGGGAAAGAGTCTTCTGACAGTAGACTGCTTTTTTTAATACAGCAGAAAGTGATGAGATTCTTCAGTTGAAAGGTGAACATAGAAAAATTGAATCTAGAAATGAGAAATGTATTTAACAGTGAAAGTAGCTAACCATTGAAATGTCTTGGCTATGGATATGCTCACTTTAACTTCATTTGACCTTTGCAAAATTGTTTATCTTGAATATCTTTGAGCTGCAGAGTTGATGTACAGACTTCAGGCAGAAATATTGAAGTCCCTTGGTTTGTTGTACCAAAAAGGTCAGACTCAAGTTTTGCAACGTTGTGCCTTTTAGAATATAGGAATCTGAGTTACAATATGTAGTCAGATTGCTTGACCCAGCTCACAGCTTCTGTGCCCCCCAATTAATTTTTCCATATTCCTCATTCAGATGAAAAAAATTGACTTCAGCTGCCGCTCACCTGTACAAGTAGGTTAAGCTTCTTTCCAGTCAAGTGTTTAAGGCTTTTGAGATTGTTATGGTTCAGGGAACTGCAAAGGATGTTAAGTTAGTCAAATGAAAGTGCTTAAAGAAGTATTGCGATTAGTTAGCATTATGCAATAAAATATGTGGAATGTTAAATGAGTTTGCTAAGTGTTTGTTTAAAGCTGTTTAGGTAAAGCAAAATTCTGTCATGCCTAAAGATACTTCATGTCACTATATTTAAATAACTTTATAGAGCAAGTAGTGCTGGAAACTGGCATGTTGATCACAGAATGTCTTATTGTCATGCTGCTTTGATGTATGCCATGAATAAAAAAAGAGTAACCTGAGCACATGTGAAAAATGTTACTGATAGGAGGTAAAAATAAGCTTAAATAGGTTTAATTCAGTCTTTGGTCTCTCACAAAATGCCTTGCCTGCAACATTGTTAACCTATGGCAGTCTGTTAGGCCTATACATTTTGCAAAACTTTCATACCCACTGGCTTGCATTTTCTGTAGAAAACTTTATAGAAACTTGAATACTCAAGCTGAATTCAGTTTATTTTTGCTTCTGTAATTGGGACTTAAAACTGATATAAAAGGCTGGTTCTTAGTCTGCAACTTGGAACTAACCATTAAAATCACATAAAGTGATAACAAAATCACAAAGTGATAACACAAACCTATAAAAACTAGGTATGCAGACAATTTAAATTTTAGGCTTTTGCTTGCTTCCCTCAAGAGCATTTTTTTAATCAGACAACAGTTGCTGTTTTGGGTGTGGAGAAAGTCCATAACAATAATCAATCTAGTGTAACTTCATCTTTGATACTAGCCTAACAATGTGCATGTCTATGAGGCTGACTTAAATTCAGTTTAATATTTTTCAGCACATGTGAGAAAGCCATATGTCTCGTGGCAAAGAGTACTGCATGGTCTCAGTCAAAAGATCTAATGTGAAACATAGTGAAAAATCTTAATTCTAGATGAAATGAAATGTTTAATACAGACTGTAAATACCTGCTTCCTGATAAGTTGGGTGGAATCTAAGCAGCTGTTTTTCTGCAGAGTGATGGTAAATAAGATTCAGTGTTGACAGAATCAGTGTATGAAAAAAAAGTTTTCATTTTTTTCTTCCTAAAAGGAAAGTGTTCTATGGCTTTGTTAGCCGAGCCTGGGTATTAAACTTGGTTAAGTTCTTAGAATATGTATGATGAAGTCCCTGTCTAGGACCAGTAATCATGCAAGTATGTATCCTCTTTACAGCCTTAAAAGCATTACAAGGTGGAAAGTTCATCACTACTGAATGCTACCCAGGAGATCTGGAGAGAAGGGTTTTGAAGAAGAAGAAAAAAAACCCCACAAAACACAAAAAAACCCTTAAAACACAAGTATAAAAAGTCAGGCCGTTTTTTAAAGCTTGCTAGGATATAAGCTTTAAGGCAATGACATGAACATTGGCTAATATTAATCTCATGCTTCAATTCTTGATAGATACTTCCTGATGGCAATTTTTTATTACTAAACTTAGCTTGATTTTTCACTGGAAATACTGGACCCAACTTCAGCTGAATAACCAGAGCAGCTTAGTAAAGAAAAAATTACAAGCTTTTTGACTGATGATTAATATTGTTAGCCCTAGTTCAGTAAAGATTTCTGATGAAAAAGTTTAATTTTTTAGGCCAACTATTATTTCATCTGAATTATGTATACATTATGTAATTGCCATTGTAAAATTGTTCCAAAGAAGGCTGAAGACGATAGTGGTAGAAATTTGAATCTTAATGGAAAGCTCTTAGAAGGGAAGTTGACATGCCTAATAAGAAGCTTGAAGAGAAGGACTTTCCATAATACAGTACCTTTTTGTCAGAGCTGAGTGTGCTCATTTGAATTTCTGGCTTCTGCAATACATTGCCTTCCTATGTTGTCAACTATTAATGAATAATGACAATGCAAGTGTAAAAATTTAAATGGATTCTTATGTTTGTAGCCTAAAATTGACTTACTCTATTGCTACCTTAGGCTATACTAAGACTGTATACTAAGACACCACAGCAAGGGTGGCTCCTTTCTCCAATACCTCCTCATGTTTATACTCAGCCACCTTCTGCTCTGTGAACCCAAAGGAAGACTCAGGGACAGACCTGTCTGTTCTAGAGCACAAAGGACTCCAACTTCTTTACTATGACAGACTACTAACAACTGTGTTTCTGCAGATCATGAGGAGCCACATGGACATGATGTGGTGGGAAGCAAACTACACTGCAGAATAGCAGAGCGTTATAGCTGCTGCTTTGTAAAGTGGTGTAAATAAAAATCTCTCAAAAGCTTGGCTTTCATTTATGCCCTAAAGTGTTTCTCAGTTTCTGCCTTGAAAATTGGATTTTTATAGAGAAGAGTATACCCATTACATAGGCAAGCAAAATGTGCTGTGGCTTAGCCATCTCTTACTGCACTCTGACTTTGTGAAACGGACTACTCTAAACCCAAAGTCAGAATACAATGACTCTAAAGAAGCAGGATTTTTTTTCTTTAAGGGGAAAATGTAATGGTTCCAGGCTTATCTTTTCTGTGTGATTTGTTGTAATTTGGTCAAGGCATGGCTTGATATTGATCTATAGAGAGTGTGCAGGACTGCTGTATTTAAGAAAAAATAATCTAGTTTGTTATTATTCCTTTCCCTTCTCTCTACTGTCAGCTGGCAGGATTAAGTGCTCTAACTCCATTTCGGAGGATGTAAAAATACTGAATCTCAACCCTACCCCTGCCCACCAACAGTCAAACTTGTTAAATTTACAGTCTCGTTGCACTTGGAATTCACAGACATTTGTTGAAATCCGCTAACATCTGTAATTGAATTACTTGGTTTCATAGTATAAAAATACTTTTGAATTCTTTTCAAGCCAGCTTGAAGAAAATCGTACTCTCATTTTAGTGCAAGATTCCAGATTTCCATTTCATTCTCTTTGACACGAGAACAGTGTCAAAGTTTTAGACTCCTCCAGTTTTTTGCTTAGAGCCTGGAGTACAGTTCTTTAATTTTGTGAGGTGCTCTACTGTATTCTGTGATGGACTGAGTGCTGGATCACTTAGCGTACAACCTAAAGGAAAGTACTTGAAATGCATCTTAAAATAGTATATAACATTTTACAACCACCTTGTTGTCCTTCTTGCCCTTGCTTAGTTTCTTGTTTCTGCTTCTACATGGCTCTCTTTTCCATCTCCATGTGCACTTGTGAAAACACCTAGTGAATTCATCCAGGCTGAAACTGACCAAGCAGGATCAGGGCCCTGATCCAGACTTCTGCATCCACAAAATTCTTCAAGCATCCAAAGGAGGGTACAGTGGAAACTCGTTCTGAAATGAGCAGAAATATTTAGGTTGAATATGTGACTGCATCTTTCAATAACTCTGCAGTCTCAAAGCGTTTATTAAACTACAGGCAAAAGTTGTGTTTAGAGACAGAAACCACTCTAATTTAGTAGCTATTTCTTTTAGCCTTCTTACTCAAACTGCGCTCAGTAACTGAGGGTGAAGCACTTACATGGTGGGCTGTTTGTTATGTGCTGAGCAACTGAGCTTCTGTCCACTAGCACAATCTGCTCAATAAGACGGATAAATCTGAACCACGCCTCTAAATATGTTTCATAGTGCCTGTTAAAGTAGTTAGCTGGAATACAAGTTGCTTAGGCTTATCTGCACCTTCAGTAAGTGCACTGATTTAAGTACTCAAGCAGGGATTACATAGTGGTGTGCAAGTGAAACCTCACCACCATTAAAGGATAGGATTTTTGGTGAGCTGTCTCCCATCTCTTGGCTGGTGATGGAAGTTGCTGGAAGATATTTGCCTATCTTGTAAGGGCATTACCTGCTGGCTAATGTGTTGGGTTGTGGCCAGCTAATGAAGACAAGGTGGGATGAACACTGGGAGAGAGGCAGAAGAGCAGAACTGCATAATCAGGTACAGCTGAGGAAGCTAGGCTTAAAAGTGAAGACACAGACTTTAAATTGAATGAAAAGTTCTTGAGAGCTGTCAGAAATTATTGATGATATATATAGTCAATTACTGTGAAAAACAGCATGTTTCTTCTCTCTTTAGTCTAATTTTGGCCACTTCTTGTGTACATAGAAAAGCAAAGCTAAGTCTTAATCTAAGAACATACTGCAAGCCAAAATTAAGCCAAATAACTTGTTTTTAAACTGACTGCTACATATTCATAAGTGCTGAAATGTAATTTTTAAAAGTGATTTTTTTATACAACTGTCTAACTTCGAAAGAGCCTAAATAATCTTTGACAATGTGGTTGGAACATTTCAGAATATTTTCCTGTTTAGCTAGTAATTACATAAAGGCAGAAGCTATTAGCTAGTGCCTGCCTTATAAGAAAAGGTATCAACCAGCAAATGGACAAGGAACTACACAGCTAATGGCATCCTCACCAGGAATGCCAATAGTAATGGTCTGCTGTATTTAAAGCAGAAAAGATAAATGGTATCAAAATTGCACCATGTTTTTTCTAAAGATACGAGGTGGAAATTTTAGAGGGTTTTCTTAGGATGGAGGTCTTAGTCATGTGTTTTAGAGGGTGATAACTATTTCTTTTTATTGGGGTGGCAAAAGCTTTATTCTGGTTCAAATATATTGTTCTTTCTTATGGTGGGGAAACATGACCATGAAAGATTTTTTGGCTGTTATTCAGAGAAAACACAATTGCTAGTAGAGCACTTTGGAATTCTTTACCTATATGCTTATCTTTCTGTGATTTATAGGGCATGCATCTTTTTGTCTGTTCGGTATGAATGTGCACAAGGCATCTTTAAACTACCTGGAATAGTGTTTTGGTATGAGATATTATAACAGTATAATAATTATGTCCCTATGGAGCAATTCTCTCATTGTTCTTCCTCATGATCAACCCAGGAAGGAATTGGATGTTTCTCATTTTTTCTCAGTTACCTGAAAACCTTTAAACAGAGTTTCAAACTGGGTATATGTGTATGTTAGACTGTCAGAGTGATAGCAAAAATTTGGCCCCTAATGTTGAACTTCAAAAAAGTTTATTATGAAGATGCTTAGCAAAATCCTTAGGGTTTTTTCAGACCATGAAGGACAACCTAAAAAACCAATTAATAGCTGCATAGGCAATATTCAGTGTAAATGTTGCCATGTGTTTATAGGAGCACCTTACATAAAGAGTTGTAACATCTGCAAATAGGGAGCCAATGATAGCCACAACAGTGGTATTATGAGATCTCTCACGTTTTTGAGGACAGATGTGAGCTCCAAAAAAACACTGTAGGGGTGGCACTGCAAACGAAGGACTTGTGAGCCAGGCTGGAGGATGTGGTTGTATGGATATAGGTAGGCATAAGTACCAGCATCCCAGCAGGATGGTTGTCTACCAGAGCTCTGCTCTTGGTATTGAAAATGCAGGAATGGCCTTATGTTGTTGAACTTAAAGGAATACTCTTTGAAAGACCCTTTCTGTCTTTTCAAATGAAGTCATGCATTTTGCAAGTTGGAAAGATAGCAACTGGGGGCATGACAAAAGCATAAAGCTCCTATGGTTTTTCTTTCCTGCTACTCACTCCAGGTGTGAAAGGGAGCAGAAGAAACCATTATGAAAAATATAGTCCATACAGTATATAAAGTCTGTGTCAAATTCGAACTCTATTTTCACTACAGTTTATGAAAAAAATGGGTTACTGAATTTAATACACTGTCAGTTTTTCTTCTGAGCAGAAATGGATATTCTCTTCTAGATGCAAATCCAATGACAGGATGGTACATGTGCTAGTTGGGACAAGTGAGAGCTCTGGGTTGTGGGAAAAAAAAGTAGGTTTTTTTTTTCTATTGATGGTAAGATAGCTCTTCAGCTTTCGATTAAAAGATAATAAGGAATCTGGGGATTTTTTGTTTGTTTGTTTCTAGGTAGAAGTAGAAAAGTGTGGAAGAGAGTAGTCTAAAAATATAAATAGTAAATATTCTGGTATCCCACACAAAGCAAAGTGACCACAGTCTTAGAGTTGTATGAGATCTGCCTTCACATTTCAAGCTGCCAGTATTTTTCCTTTGCAACAAGAACTGTTGTAAAAATTTTTCAGCCCCAGCCCCGTGTTTTTTCTTTAATTTCAACACAGACAGTGTTGAATCACTTCTGTTTGCAGGCGTGGCAATACCATAGGGCTTAGAAATGGAATAAAGTAACAAAAGGATCTCAACTCATTATTGGCTTTTATCAGCTGTGATACAGAACAAAATGTCATTGGTTTCAACTATGTTTGCACTCAGTCTGATATCACTACCCACAAGACATCTGCTGGGAGATTTAATTTTGTTACACTGGTAAGTGTTTTTTACCAGGGGAATGAGTTGAATGCATGTAGTTAATGATAGGACCTGTCTGCTGTCGTGCTGTCAGAAACATCTTCTATCTAGATGTAAATATTTTACATAAGCTTAAAAAGACAAAGACTAACTTTGTTTCCACAGTTTGTACATACATCAGTGCAGCAAAAGGTAAAACATCGGTCACATTTCTCTGGCTAGATTGGCTAGGGATGAGAAAATCTAGAATAGCTTGCTACTCAGATTGCAAGCACATTTCTACTGGCCTCTCTTAATAAGAAAGATACGATCTCTGCTGGGAAAAGAGATAAAAGGCCAGAGAGAGTAGAACCACCAAAAACGAAGAGCGACTTTGTATCTCCAATAGGTGAGTGTGTTATATACTGTAATTGATCCTGCTCATCAGATTAAAAATTGAATGAGTGTGTGAGGGTACAGGAAAACAGATATCAACTAAGGAAAAGGACTTTCAATGAAAGAAACATTTGAAAAACATTTAATGGTAACATGTTATTTGAGCAAAGGAACAGCCAAAAAGTCCAGCAGGGAACAGCCTATGTTCTTCAGTGACCCTTTCCTGGTTTTTTGATGGTTGGGGTTTTTTTAGACTTGCTGATCAGACCACTGCCATTGCTAACTATATATAGGCTTTATCTTCTACAATATTTTTAAATTTGGGGCACTTGGATTTTTTTGTACATTCCAGAAAGCTTGAAAACTGAAATGATGGAAATCAGAAGAAAACTGCCATACCTAAGTTAATTTACCCATTTCCTTTCCATATGTATCAAATGATGATTTTTTTTCTATTTGCCATTTTCTCGTAAGGGCATCTGGGTCGCTAAAATTTGAGTTTAGAGGCGATGTGCTTGGAGCATCCAAACTACAGGTGTTATTTTTAGGCAAGCCTCTGTCAGCAGGCTAAAGGGAGATGTGCACCATGCACTCCAGTGGACTCCTGGGTGCACAACAGCCATGCCAGCAGTAATTAAATCTCCAAGTAACATCACTGTGTGCTGCAGAGGAACACATTCTAGAAGGCACATGGAGTAAGAGGTTTCCGTATCCCTTTCTCCTTCTCAGATGAACCACTGCAGCTGATGCTTGGCTATTAATACTGCCATTTTCTCCTGCTGAATGTTAAGACAACTTGCCTTCATAGTAAACCAGCATTTCCAAGTTGCATTTATTTCTTTTGAACTGTTGGAAGTTCTTTTCTTCTAAAATAACTAATTTATCTTGAAATAGCAAGTGTTAAGGAGGGTTTAAAACCGCAAAAATAAACTCAAGAAAACCATATGTATTCATGCTTTTGTTTCTTCCAAGTATGTGCAGGATTAAGGAGAGCACAAATGGAATTCTCACCTGTTCTCCAGACTGGTACAGATCTGACCTGAAATTATTTTTCTTACTTGCCTTTTATCAAACTGAAATTCACAGCCAATTTAAAGGTAGTTTCCCACACCATCTTAATTTCCAGCTAAATTTAGTCATTAATATTAAATGACTGCTTTTAAATATTTGCAATCACCATACTCCCCAAGACTGATCACTTAGTGTGTTGCTTTGTATTGTTGTAAGGCCTTCCCTGATATAAAATCATGCTTTTATTTTTTTTTTCCTCTCTTCCCCATTTGCTGGAAAAACAAATGTATACTGTCTGGTAGAGACAGCTCTGGGGGTGCTGAAAAGGGTATGTTTGTTCATGTGATCAGCCTAATTTCTTTTGTTTTACTTCATGAAGATTTTTGGCACATGCCTTTCATTTCTGAACATCCAAAATGTCTGTTCTTGGCTTTGACCGCCACCTTGACACCCGCCCCTTTCACTCTAATCCTAAGGTACCTTCATGTCTCCCTTGGACATTACATTGGTTACTACCACTTTCATCCCTGTGAATTGTTCCTCCCCCTCTCCCTTCCCCCCATGGTTTGATAGGCAACAGATATATTACAGTTGTTAATTTCATACATTCCTGATGGGGAAGAACAGTCATAGTTGTTTTAAACTTCAAGTTTTACTTATTTATTATGCCTTTTCATGCAGGGTTTGGATGAATTAGCGTTTGTGCAAGTGACATGACAGGAAGGATCATTATTTCCATTGCTGCCCTCTGGGGAGTTTGCTAAATCTGATGTGAAGACTCTGATGTTTTCAAGCTCAAGTATTCTGTTCTCTTATAGCAGATGCTTGCTCCATTTCTTTCTCAATTTTCCCTTTTTTTGCTTTTGTGAATGTCTCTGTGTCCTCCACAACTCCTGCCAGGAAGTCCATGTTAGCGGTAATATTATGTTTTGCAGCATCCAAATGTGTAGTAATTTGCTCCCAGTGCCCAAGCTGCTTCTTACAAGTCTATTGAAAGTTGAAGGATTTTTCTCGCTTTACAAGGGTACAAGCTCACTTTCATAATCATTTAAGCTTTCTGTTTGAATCATGAAACAGTTATGGAGTAATATTTCTTCAGGTGACAGGAACATATTTTCCAGTATTTGAAGGACAAGGGTTCATATACAACCATGTGTAATGTTTTTTTATTTTTTTTTTTATTTTTAAGCAGTAGTTTCATTTCATAGTGCCCTCTACTAAAAGGGACTCTGGTAATCTCTGCAGCACGATGCTTCAAACAAGTAAAGTCCAATCAATCCTGTTATCTTGGTTATTGTTTCCTTTTTGTCTATATCATGGAATAATAAAGTATGACAGATCTGTTACAAAATTGGTTCTAATATCACAGATATGTTTTCATCTTGGAAAAATAAACCCCCATAATCCCCATATTCTTCTGCTTTCTTCTCTATTATGTAGCTGTACTTGTGTTCAACTTAATTTACTGGAAAATACAGAATTAAAAATAACAGTAGTTTTTTGGGGCACTTCCCACATTGAAACATAGACTATCTGGGGGAAGCTGAAGTGTTTCTGCTGTCATGACTACATAGATGCAGGAATGGACAGCTAATAATCAAATGCTGCTTTTCTGTTAACAGTAAGCCAAAAACACCTTATTGCCTTTGCATCTTTCTTGATGGTGGAGATGTAGTAGGTGCTTCTTGGTTCTGATATGCAGTCTTGCTAACTTTGTGCAATACATTGCTTTACATAAAAGCGATGTCTGAAGTTAAAGAAATCACAGATGAATTCTAATATTTTAAAATTTTGTAAAGCTTAACTTTGAGTTGTGTTTTTCTTTAGTAATGATTATTAGTGGGCATCTGTTGTCATGAGATTAAAGTACACCTGGTAGCTAATATTAGGTGCATAAATCAAGCCAATACAATACTCCCTTCTTAGTCAAAAACAGAATGAAAAAAGTAACTAAAAACACCCTAGTAATCCCAACCCCCACCTTCTAGCCTTGTTGACATATTGCCACAAATTGTGATATTAATCATAAATTAACAAACCCATCACTGGGTAATGGCATAGTTAACTCAAATGCTGCATCATTTCTTAAGCTGAGCTTTAGTTTCAGAAATTTAAACTGTTCTTATATCATCTTAAGCAATGTTATATTCCCACCTTGCCTTAGGCAGCTGGGGTCAATTTGAATAAGTAACTGTACATTCTTGCCTTTGTTTGCTCTACTGATATTAGCATATACTACTTGTAATAAGTTGTAATGTTATTGTAGCTGAAATAATGATGCTTGTAAAACAAGTTACAGTCCTTGGATAGACTGATTTCTGTTACTGACTTCTCTGTTTAGGTATGTCATTCTTACCTGAAGTCCCAAGGAATGAGATACTTAGCTTTAAGGCAGAACTAGTTTGTTATTTGAAATTTTTCTACACTTAATCCTAAAGGTATGATGGAAACATGTAAATTCATTCCTTTTGATGGAACAACACTAACATTGTTCTGTCTACAAGCAGTGAAATATGGTTGCTTTGGAAATAGATTGAGAAATTTTAAAACCATTGGCTGTGACCCTACATATGATTACTGTTAACCTTGATGCTTGTAACAACTGAACACAAAGCCAGCTCAAGGTGTTCTCATTTTCTGCAGAAGTTGAAAGGTTTTCCTGTTTTACGAGTTCACTGGCAGTATTTCATGACAGTTAAGACTCCTAGTGTCACCTTGAAGTAAGGGGTTTAAGTACTCTGGGCATCTTTCAAGAAAAGCCCCAACAGGACACACTTTCTAAGACTGTCGTTTCATGTGAAGTCAAAGCCTTTCTCTGTGCTGTAGCCTTCTTCATATCCACACTATTAAATGCCTACATGTTGGCTATAATGTCCCTTGCGTTCTTAAAGCTATTGCCAGGCCAAACTCCAATACACAACGAGGGTAAGGCAGTAGGTCCTAGCTGAGATGCACTTTCTGAAGCTGTCACCAGGGAGCTGCTATTTCAGAAGAGAGATGAGGAGCCCAGATGCTTGAGTCATCCTGTATTGGCACCAGGAGGTGGCAGGAACTAAATTGATCTACAAGGAAACATTACTAGTGGCCACCTTTTTTTTTTTTTTTTTGTCTGGCTGTAGCTAGTAGAATTTCTCCTAAGATGTTAACATGGCTGTAGAAGATCTCTTCCTCTCCTTGGTACTAGCAAGACTCCAGAGATGGCCTGGAGCAGTGTTGATGGCTACTGAATAAGGGGACATGCCTCCCCTTTTGAATGATGATATAAAGCAGTAATTGTGGAGTGTTCCTCTAGAGCTGACCTGGCAAATCGACATCGAAAGAGATCATCTGGACTGAATAAAATGTTTGTTCTGAAGTTCTCTCTTTTTTGAGTCTTGTTGCACCACCTGCAGTTTCTTATGCATATGAATTATCTTATGCATTATGAATAGAGGTATGATTTTTCTGCTGGGAGGTCTTGTAAATATCACACCAATGCATCTGTTCTTGCCTGCTGAAAAGGTCTTGCTATGCTTTATCTGCAGCTCTAGTTAAATTCTCTTTACAGCAGGCACCAGTTTTCAATGGCAGACAATTGCTGCTGCTGCTTGTCCTGTCTGACTGAGGTATGTGCTACCAGCTGAGATCTGTACCCCACTGGAAAAAATGGTAGCAGTTAGGTCAAAGACCCAGGCTAGGCCGAACATAGTGTTATCTGTAGTCTTGCTGATTCATGGTGACACTGGAGGTTAATGCTTGAGATATTATCTGTGATGTAATTGCTACATAACAAAAAAATACAAATATAAAGGTTTGCCAGGTGAGCTCAAATGGATACTGTATCAGTCTGGATGTGGACAAAATGGACACTGAATTTGGTAATAAGTCTAGCACTTTGTAGTTTGAAGCAACATACTTCTGTGTGATGTTAACAGCATGTCTTGGAGCAGAAAAAGAGAGCCACTGATGAGAGTTAAGGCATTAGGGACTAGGATAGAATAGGTTGGAAAAGACCTTTGAGATCATGAAGTCCAATCATTAAGCCAAGGCCACCACTGAACCATGCCCCTAAGCACCACATCTACATGCCTTTTAAATACCTGCAGGGGTGGGGACTCCACCACTTCCCTGGACAGCTTGTTTCAGTGCTTGACCACCCTTTTGGTGAAGGAATTTTTCCTGATGTCCAATCTAAACCTCCCCTGGTGCAACATAAGGCCATTTTCTCTTGTCCTATTGCCCATTACCTGGGAGAAGAGATGGACCCTCACCTCGCTACACCATCTCCTTTCAGGTAGCTGTAGAGAGTGATGAGGTCTTCCCTCAGCCTCCTCTTCCAGGCTGAACAACCCCAGTTCCCTCAGCTGCTCCTCATAAGACAGGCACTCTAGACCCTTCACCAGCTTTGTTGCTGCTCTTTGGACATGCTCCAGCACCTCAGTGTCTTACTTGTAGTGAGGGGCCCAATACTGAACACAGTATTCAAGGTGCAGCCTCACCAGTGCTGAGCATGGGGGACCATGGCCTCCTTATTCCTCCTGGCCACATTATTTCTGATAGAAGCCAGGATACCATTGGCTGCCTTGGCCACCTGGGCACACTGCTGGCTCATATTCAGCTGGCTGTGAACCAACACCCCCAGGTCCTTTTCTGCTGGGCAGCTTTCCAGCCACTCTTCCCCATGCCTGTAGTGGACTGGTAAGGGCCGGGGCTCATGTTTTCATATAGGATGAACATGTATAGTAATTCAATATTGTTATGGTAACATCTTCCTTTGCTACTACTACATTCATCTTTTACTTTCAGGTGCATTGGTATTATACAATACCTTAACGTGTTTATGTAGTTCCATTGATAGGGCAGTAAGGATAACTACATAACCTAAAACTTGCCGACTTATATATAATTAATAATAAACATTCAAGTCTTAATTAAATGGTACCTTTGATGTCTGCCTCGTGGTTATTTTGAGCACAAACAGTCCTGTGTGGTGACTGAAACTGAATTCCAGAACCAGGGAACACACATTTAGGCTGATGCTGCTGGACAATGTAGACCTGTATCTTGGGTGGGTCCTCCCTGCCCAACACTGCCTCGATATTGACTGCTGCTCAACCAGTGCCTGCAGCAGTACTAACCCCCAGATAGTCAGTTAATAAACTTGGTCTGTGTCTACTACAGTAAATTGTGATTCACTGTCTGTACTAGAAAACTGACAGACCATTCCCTGGCATGACTTTGGCACTTAACAGCTAGCACTGTCTTGCAAAAATTTGTTGTCGTGGCTCAGAAATGAGTACAGGCAGAGCCATTCTCAACAGGCGTTTAGTGAGATTTTGGAGCCAAAGGGAGTTTTCCAGCATAAGTGTAGGCTCTTTTATGCTAGCTAGCATGTTTAATTTATGTTCCTGGGTATGTTTGATTTACTAATATAGGCAGAGCCTTTTCTTGTTAAATTTCTAACCCTTCCCTACTAAAAATAGAGACTTAAAGGTCAAAGTATTTTCAGACTATCTGAGACTCCACTGAGAGATTAAACTTATATTTTTGACAAGTTGGATGATGGGTATGTAAAACTTTCTTGTCAGCTGTGACAGGAAAAATCTTGGGCTGAAGACTACACAGTCCCTGTAGGGTTGTATTTTCTCTAGTCTTCTGAGCATGTAGCATATGAGTTCTACTACACCAAAGTGTAGGAGATAACTGGTTCTTGAGGACACTTGAAATTATATGATCAGAAACTGGAAAAAGATGAATCTTTGGCTCTGAAATTACTTTTTACCTAGCTAAAGGCTCATTATGCTTTCAAACCCTTGTAGAAATAAGCATGCTGTTAATATCTCTTTTTGACTTCAGCAGTTCTGGAATTCCTGTAGCGTGGCATTGTAGGAACCATCCCTGCTTTGTTGGATCTTGATTTCAGAAAGTGTTGGTTGTAAAATGTGGGTGGACACTTGGAAGGTCAGATGAGGCTGCTGGTGATTCCATGGTCAATAGGTGACTTGAAAAGTGAAGAGCTGCTTGATAGTCTGAAGGCAGCCATGCTGTCTGATCATGCATGGCTAAGCAGAGAATTATGGCTTTCTCCTCATCTAAAGGAGAGGGTCAAGAGGTGATTTTAATTTAATTTTTTTATTAGCTTTGTGAAAATAGCAATCAGCAACTGAAAGCAGCTTTGGACTGCAAGACACTTTTCTACTGAGAATACTTTCTTTTTCCTTCCTCTTGTTTGTGAAATTTTCTAATATTTTGTTTCTGTTTCAATTTCTGAAACTTGTGGGGGTTTAGATTGAGTGCATAAATGCACTTCTTTGTGTAGGTGTTCTATTATTTTTGTTATTTTTTTTATTAACCTGCTGCCTGTCTGCCTCCAAATTCAGAAATGACCCAACTTTTTTCACTTGTGAAGATGGTATGTCACGTATCCCAACCAGCAGGCTATATTTCATTAGAGTAACATATGAAGTTTGGTAAGAGCTTGCTGAGAGAATGCTAACGAAGTTTGAAGATGCACTTAATTTTGTGTGGTTGATTAAGCGTATTATAACTTGTAACTGTAATCAGATCTGTGTTATCCAATTAAAAAAGCTGATCCTGAATCAAGCTATAATTAACCCACCTAGTGGTGTTTATGCTGCTCAGTTAAAACATTTTTTTTTTTTCTGGATAATTGCATGATACAGACAAGACAATTATGTAATGAAAATAAATTTATTGGGATTTTGATAGGAATATGCTTATTTTGTAATTAAATTATTCAGCCAATTGTGTCATGCTGTAAATGTATTTGCACTGTGTAAATAAGTTAACGTGTTCATGGAAAATACTTGTAGCATCCCTGTACTGAAGGTGGGTTACATTCCCTGTGAAAGGGTTTGCTGCCATAGATTGAGAGCTTTCATGCTTCCATTGTTTGCACCACATTTTTCTTTAATTAAACTGTATCAGTTTGTTCTCAGCTGGTATTTATCTTTTAGTTAGCTACTGCTATTATTGTAAGCTTGTAGAACAAGTTTGCTTGCTTGAAAGCCTTACCTACTTTTTCTGGTTATATTACCTGATTTAATCAAATATATCACCCTTATCTACAGACCCTGAGTTTCACAGAAAAAAACCCCACACAATCCTATGCAAGTAGAAACAGTCTCACTCCTGGAATTCCTAAAAGGTGGCTGGCATCACGCAGTTGAAGAATTTCCTTTTCTTTAAGTTGTTCATGAAAGAATTCTGCTGTTATGCCAAACTTTAATATTTGACATTGTGACACTCATAAAGCTGAAGGTCTTGTAAATGGGTGAGGGTCTAATGGACAACAGGAACATGGGTAACATACATGCTTTTCGAACCCAGAGAAATCCCTGAATGACAGTTATTTTGACCCTGCATATAATTTGGGAGTTACTTGATCTCCAGGAAAACAGCCAAGACCTCACTAAATCAGTCTTCTGTGTGACACAGTTGACCTTTCTTTGCCTCAGCTTCCCACTGTGGCTACTGGTGGCATGAAGGTGTTTTGCCACTTGAGGGTGATGGTGTAGTGAGGGGTTAATGCCCCGCCTCTCTTCACAACACAACCTCCTTAGGGTGCTGGAGAAGTGATGCTTTTTATATCTTGGATTTAAACATAGAGGTATACTGCACAAAGGTAAAAAATCATTAGCTTGTGAAGTTGAACCTGTTAAAAAAAAAAATTGGAACTACTTAGAAAAGATATTTGTTTAATGCAGTACATCAGTGAATACACAGAGAGGAGGAGGCAAGCGATGCCCAGAAAGCCTTGCAGGCAGCTGAGTATTCCCTAAGTGTTTCTCCAAATGATATTTATCAAAAATGATGTGGTTTTCATTAAACTCTAACAAAGCGATATCACTTGACTTTTGCATCATTTGTGTAGTGGTCTCATTAGTGGACTGCTCCAAATCTATCCTCTATATTAATAGATAAAGTAAGTTTATCTCTTACTTGAGACTCTCACCTGTTGTCTTTTTCACTTTTAGGATAGATAACATTTTTTTTTTTCTTCCTTTGTCTTAGCAATTATGGTATTCCTTCTCTACATAACATTGCCTTTTCTGTCCAGTGTGTATCTGCTGATTTTGACCAAGGTGGGACATGCTTATTGAGAAATTCAAATGGAGATAAATTGTTTTTAAATAGGAAAATGTGCAGTGCTGGCTCTGGGGGGAAAAAAATTCAAATCCAAGTCTACCAGTTGGTATAAAATATCCTTGTAATACTTTGTCCTCTCTACTGCTGAAAATCTGAAATGCTATGTATAAAACACTGTGGTTCTGTGATGTGCCACTATTCGTATCTTAGAAACAGGACCTCTCTGTCTATAGATTTCCCAGACTTTGTCCATTTGAAATAGAAGCTGAATTTTTCATCGTGCTTTTTATATTTTCCTTTTGAAAAGATACATTGCAGCCCTATTATTGTGAACAATTCCTGCTACAAAAAAAGATGAAATTCTAGTTTCTAAGGAATGCTAAATAAGACATCCAATATATTCAAATTTTGTTATAACTGCTTATGAGTGGCACCTTCTTTGGGACACTCTTTTTGATTAAGAGTATCAAAAGTAAAAAAAGTAAAAGTATTGAGTGGATAAACATGAAATCAGTAGTCAAGGCTATAATATTTCCCTCTGAGCAAATTCTTCAGAAAGCTTAAATATTGAGATGTAGTTTTATATGCTCTGAAGTTGTATGGATAGGTTAGTAAAAATTGTTTTCTTAGGGTTTCTCTTTAGATGATTGAAAGATTTTCTCCAGGATTTTAATGATTTTTTTTCATGTATCCATTTTCTTTATTAAATCTGGTAAACTTCAGAAATGGTAGCTTTTCAAGGAACTAGCCTGAGGGGTTTAATACAAAACATAAAAAAGAATAGTCAAAACTTTGCCTATTTATGTGAACTCATTGGCGTGCCCTATGTGTTACTTAACTATGTTGTGATTATAACTATTTACTGTAGTCCAAATATTTATATAATGCACAACTGTGAAAGTATGAGGTGCTAAGTAGAGAATGAATGTTTTCTTTACAAGAGAGGTGTTCATTTCTTTGAGCAGATGAGGTCTGTGTGTGTTTAGGAAAACAATTTTCAAGTTTTCAAGCTTTTTAGGAAAACATGCACAGAACAATATCCCAAGGAAACATTTGTTCCTTCTCTTTTAACTCATGCATCTTGTACTTGTCAGCTGGCCTTAAACATAGAGCAGAACCAAAAGCAGCATTTGTAATTGCGATGTTAATTCCTTTCTATGAATTGGAGTGAGATTTCTCATCTTCAGACTAGTCTCAGACGCCAGGCTGAAAGAGGAGAGGGGACAAATCATTGCTGTTAAGTGTTTGGCCCCATCCACGGCTCTGGTGGGCACGCCAGCATCCCCAGGGTGCAGGGCACAAGTCAGAGGCTGCGGGGAGTTCTCTGGTGAGGTGCTAAATTCACACCTGGTTTGAATGTAGTTTCACTGCAGGGCTATCTTCTCCATTGCAGTGTCTTGAAGTCAGACTAACCAAAAAATGTCTCTTGAAAAATATAATCATATGTTTTGGTTTTTAAATTTCTTTTCCTCTCTTACTGTTGTGACCCCCGATTATACTGTTCAGGCAATTATTTCAGCTCTATCATAGACCAGAAAACAAGCTCCAATACTGTCAAACTTAACACATCTTAAAAAAACCCCATTCTTTTTAAGTCAGAAGGGCATACAAAGCACAATGAGCAGAGCAAGTTATCTCCTATTGATAGTCCTTGTTTCGGGTGGATAGGCCTTCTCTTCCAACACATTTTTGATTACTAGGATTTTGCTTTTGTTTTTTGCATTCCCAGATACATGCCTGAACTTTGTGAACGGTGGCCTTGATACAGCTGTTTATATTCATCTGAATTAACATATCCATTTGAAAATACAACAATAAAGCAGTGAGATATATCAATAATCATGACAGAAAACTAGGAATTGGATAATACTTGGTATATAGAGATTACCATGTTACCTGGTGGTTCTTGTTTCTAAATATTTATGAACAGGCAAGAATGCTAGGCTTTGTGTTTGAACTAAAATGTCAGCTGAATGCTTCTGAGTTTTTATTGCAGACTTTATAGCCAGCCAAGCTCACAGCCTGAGCTCTCTTTTTTTCCCTTCGAGGCTCCTGGGATAAAAACCATGTTCCACCTGCTCTGTGGGCAGGTGATGTCTGCAATGGCGCTAATTGATTTGATGGGCCTATCCTGGAAGACAGGAAGAGCTTTCAGGAATTTTGTGACTTTTTTTTTTTTTCAAGCAAAAGAGATGAAAATGAATGCACTGTTGTGGGATTTTTGCCATATTGGTAGACATTGTTAGTTTCAATGAGGTTGACTGGGAATTCAAAACAAAACTTGAACAGACTCAGAATAAATTAGAATAAAATTAAAGACAATACTTGCATGATGCCCTGTGAGGAAAATCTGTAAACTTCCGTACAGTTCGAACCGACAGAGATCCTGTTCTCATGCTAATGTTGCCAAGAATGAAGAAATGTGGGAACAAAAATACAGCAAGTATGTGTTATACAAGCAGAATTGTGCTGAACCAGGCTGAATAATGGTGTTCTCTATGGGATGCCAGCCAGCCCTTTAATGCTTACTGCTACTGCAAAAGCACTTGCTAATCCTGCACTGGGAATTGTTTTTTCTAAATCACGTTGGGACTTTGATTTCATTGTAATAGAGCAAGGCAAGGGAGGCTTGGGTCTGAGACTTGGGACAGATGGTTTGTCTTTTTGGAAGAAGGGTGCTTTGTAATGGTACCTCATGCTGGAATTGCGGCTGACAACAGCCCGCATGAGGACCAACACTTCAGAGAGGCACTTCGCTGTCTAATTCCTGGGCTCTGGTCTTACCTGGTAAAGCTGCCGACTACAGACCTGGGTACATTTGTGACTCTCTTGTCTTCTAAACAAGTTACTCTTGAAAACTTTTTTCGTTGAAACACAAAAGGATGACAAATATGTCAATGCTGTATGGGAGGAAAAAGGAAACAGTTGCTAGCCTGGCCACGAACCCCTTGTATTTCAGGATTTGGCAGTGCCATCTTACCCTTCGAAGAAGTTGCACCAGAAAGTTCTTAAACGCTGTGGATAGAAATATGCTAGTTTCCTAAGCATTTAGACAGCAAGGAGATGTAGCTAAGGGCATGCATTCAGCATAGCTTCATTTTTCCCTAGAACTCCACACTGAACTATGTTGTATTTTGCAGATCAATAGACAAACATAGGAAGGGTGAGAGGAAGAGAGTTTCATTTAGTGAAAAAATATGAACCTCTATTTGTGATGCTTGTGTAGATGTATCTGAGTGGTCAGAGTGGGAATTTCGCAAGGGCGGTAAATGAAGAAAAGCCCACATTGTTCCCTGCTGAGATTTCTGTTGTTAGGAGACTAGAGAACATTGAAACATACATAAAGATGAACTATTGCTGAAGACAACTGAGGAGTTTTGTAATATTGCTGAGTGCATGTGGAAGTACTTAGCTCCGTGGATGTGACTGCTGTAGGAAATGATCTCTCTGTTTAGTGGAAGACAGAGTGGCTCAGCTCCTGTGGCTGCCTGGCAGCCTACCCAGGTAAAGGCATTTGGTATCAGAATCCTTCTCCCATTCCTTATTTTGCCCATTTTGTTGCTTTCTAATGCCAGCTTTAAAAGGAGGTGATCTTTTTCTAAAACCTGCAGCAACAACACCTGACTAAATTGGGAGATGATGAGTGAGGAATGGTTTCTATCAGTTTGGCAGTGTCAGTATAAGTTTCTGTTCAAAATATGAATCCAGCTAAGAAATCCTTCTTAGTCATTATTTTTAAGGTAAATCTCCTTGGAAATATAATCATGGGCTTAAAAAATCCAAGTTAATTGAAGATTATAGAATTTAAATCTTTTTGTTTATAATAGATGTTCTGCTTTCACTTTTCATTAGTGTAATGTTCTTATTGCTTAATTATGGACCTATTTCTAACTAAATATAAGAGCATCCATGAGAGAGTGCTTAAATACAAAATACAGTTTTCAAAATAATAAAATTACATGGTTGTAAACAATTAAGAAAAGAGCTAATAATGGGGATGCTGCAACAATTCCCTATCAGTGACAGGATGTACATGAAAACACTAAACCAAATTGTAAGCATAAACCAAGCACAGCTAACTCACGAATGAAAAAAAAGTCCATATTATATTTTATGATAGTTCTTGGCTATGGTTTTTGTTCATTTCAGTTGCAGGCAATTTCTCAGACCTCTGTTCACTTCTCACCAACTACGAATCCTCAGCTACCCTTTTATCGGACTTGGACATCTTTATCTTGTACTCAGGCGTAGAAGTGTACAGATAACTTCATTATTCATTAAATTCTATTATTGCTTTTAATTAAAACTCTCTACAAAATCAGCAGTGAAGTGTCTGCCTCTTATGATTATAGGTAAGTTAATAAACACTCATTTGTCTTTCTCATTAAGAGAATCTAATGTTACTGCTTAGCATTTATATAATCTCAGTCTAAAGCCCACAAAACTTCTTCATAAATCAGATTTAAAAAAATACTTTCTTATAAAGCTAGATGACCTTATATATCAGTGTTTCCAGATAAGATCCAGTGTAAGCTACTCCAAAGATAGAGAGCATCAATCTTAGGTGATTCATTTCCTCAGCTACTCCCAATGCAATTTAGTGAATACATAGTCTCTGCAATAAAAACCTTTCCCAAAAGGCTGAATATTTAAACTAAGATGTACTTAAGTACAAAAATTGCATCATCTCTTGCATAAGAGCTATGTAAGTTGCATTTGAAAAATGAAATAAAAAACTTAACACTGTATTCATTTTTTAAAATGAACCATTTCTCTCACAAAAACAGTGTTTCTCTCTTCAATACAGAAATCACAAGGGAGCTTTCTCCTTATGGCATCAACTAGTACCTATTTTATTGTCCTTTATTTTTCTGGGAAATCCTTATTTTCAAATTTACTGCATGCACATTCACAGACTTTTAAGAATGCTGACTTTTACTTGCCCCAGCTGCAGGGCAAGTAACTGTAGTTTGCATGAAAGAACTGGAAGTCAGGAGTGATCATTTTTTGTTTCTGGCACTGATTGCCTCTGTTTTCTGGATGAAAGATGGGGAAAATAGTTATTTACATGCCAGGAAATAATTTTAGGAATTTGAATGTGAACTACTTTGGAAATCTGAATTTAAAAGCTAGAACTGTGAAATCCCATATGGTCTTTTCTTTTTTTTCAGTTTGCAAAAAGACAGCCAAGGAGAAATTAGAAAATATTATGTCACTCTTCTATTGTATAATAGAACAAAATTTTCTAGGGGGGAAAAAAGTATGCTATCTAGAAGAACGTCCATGGGTGGAGCTCACAGGTCTTGCACCTTTCTCAGATTGAGACTGAAGATGGGGCTTCAGAGTTAGGGAGCAGAGAGCGTGGCACCTTGGTGGAGACACGCAGATATGGCCAGTGGCAAAGAGGGCAGCAGGCAGAAGGCCAGATTTCCTCTGGTCTGTATTTCAGAACATACACGGTGAGCAGCCAAACGTATTCTTGGGAGTAGCCACCACGGACAACATGTTGAACATTTTAGAGATTAACAAATAGTTGTTAGAGAAACGCTGTTTTGCTTTTTGTTTTCTTTGTTGTTGTTTTTTTTTTCTATAGGCCAGTATGTTTGAGCATATCCAATCATTTGCTATTGTGGGGATCAAATGTACAAAGTAGCAGTTGATATTTACAAAACAGAGAGAAGACTTTGCTTCTGAGAGAAGGTTTATTAGCCACGTCAGAAATCATGAGCAAAAGCTGGCAAGCTTGAGCTGATAAACAGAATTTCAAAGCATGAACTAATCAATTGCAGCAATTTGATTGACCTGAAATGCTAGCACAAAACGCTTTACTGTATGTCTTTGGGTAATCTGATTCCTTCTTACCGTGTTCCTTTTCCTTTCACATCCCAATTCAGAAATTACCTCAGTTCTAATTAAGGCACAACCTATATCATGGTACATAACTGAGTGAGTTAGAGAGCAGTAGAAGCGCAAAGGCTTACTAGTCACTTCACTGTGCAACAAAAATTTCTCCTTGATAGCCTGCGTCACTCGGCAAAAAGACAAGTTTATGGTGCTTTTGCCTTGTAAGACAAACTACCAAAAACTGCTAAATAGTATGTTTTGTGAGAGCAACTCACTAAAGCTTGCACTAAGTTTGGGGAAAAATACCAAGAAATGGAAATGTTGGGTTATCTTGCTAGGATTCTTGGGATTACTCTCTCCAAGTGGCTGATTTGTTGTTCTCCAACAGCTTAGTATTTAGATACCAAACAGTAAATAGCATACCTAGAAATAATACTTTGCAGCCTTTGTCAACATGTATCTTTTACATGATGCTGAGCTGGCTTATGATCAGAGAAAAGATTTACAACTTAGTTCTTGCTCAAAATAAAGGCTGGTGCTCAGCTCTTCGGCACAGCTTTCATTATTCAATTTCATGTACTCCAAAAGAATATGCTGTTTGTACCATAATTGTATGTTTTGTTTGGAGAAGTTCATTTGTACTTAGGGTCCTAAAATAGATCAGTTTTGTGTGTCCTACTCACAGAAAACCTCCCAAACACAATAAGTGGAATGGCTGATTTTTTTAGTCATCTGGATTTGTGTTTAGCTATAAATTAGGAAATAGTAGAGCTAAATAAAATAGGAATGGAGCAGTTATCAATATTCTTCAGCCTATGGTGACTGAACTGGCTACAGTTAAAAAGGAAAGGATCCTTTGCTTTAGGAAGCTAAAATTTCTGGTGTTTAGGAGGTGGTATCTGTCAAGGAGGGAGAAAAGGCTGCTCTGTGAACAGGTTGTTAACTGATCAACTC
>BOSO01006419.1:0-45621 GCA_018403395.1 Gorsachius goisagi
CCGGGTTGGATGGGGCTCTGAGCAACCTGATCTGGTTAGCGGTGTCCCTGCTCACTGCAGGGGGGTTGGACTAGATGACCTCTAGGGGTCCCTTCCAACGCCAAACATTCTATGATTCTATAAAGCCTGCTGAAGTGAAACAGAAACATTTCCATCCACTGCGAATGTATTCAGGACAATCCTGTCACGGACCAGATAACTTTAGCAACATGCAGTCACAGCACTCCTTTGGCATTAAACACATTTATTTTCTTCTTTTGCTGCCCTCCCTCCTGCAGGCTCTGCGGCCTCCCTGATCGTCTCCGGGGAGCTCAGCCGAAGGCCGCGGGGCTCTCCCTGACCCTTGAAGCCATGAAGCTCCGCTCCGGGCTGTACCCCAGTTTACACGGCCACAACACCCACCCGGCCCTCTCCCCTCGGCAGGCGTGACGCGGGGTGCCGGACACACGCGCCCACACGGCCCCAGCGCCGCGAAGCGACGGGCGCGGAAAGCGCCACCGGCGGCTTCCCGCCTCTGCGGGCAACGGCCGCCACCTGCCGGCCCCGCCGGGCAGCGCCTCACCCGCCCGGCCCCGCCCCGCCTCACAGCGCCTCACGCCCACCGCCCCTCTCCCCTTCCACCGCCCCCTCACGGCGCCTGGCGCTGCCCCCGTGTAAGCCCAGAGCCCCGCTTGCCGGCAGGAGCAGGCAGATGGCGGCGGCTCCCGCACGGTGGTGGCAGCCCGCCGGGGGTGAGCTTCCCGCCGCTTCTCCGGGAGGGTTTCGGGCAGCTCAGGCGGGGCACCCAGGCTGCCTCCAAAGAGATGGTAAAGCAGGGCGTAAGCTCTGCTAATTGCGAAGGAGACGAGGGCTGTAAGAGTGCTGGGTACACGCCAGTGAAGCAATGATGAGTTTAAGGGCCCTCAGAAATAAGCTTTCTTCCAGCTGAGGGAAACACCTGCATTATCAGTACATACTCATGTAGACTGAGCGTTGGGCTTCTTGCCACGGACACAGCGCCGGCAGTCCTTCCTTACAGTTGCCCCGAAACTACTTCTGTTTCACAGTTATCTCCAGGCTGCATCCTTACTATTTCCAGGCCAGTTATAGAAATGAAGAAACGCTTCACAGGAATGTTTTCTCAGTGGAAAAAGATACAGGATTGGTATAAGCAGAAGAGGAGAAAACTTTTCCGAGAGAGTATTAACACAAGATCTGAATAAGCTGGATGGGATGTGTAGCATCCCAAAAGCTAAAGACAGGCTTAAAGGCACCACCTGGGTCCCACTAATACCCTGCCAGTTGTAGGTGCTTTGCTCCAGCCGCATGGGCAGTTTCCATGGCCCATGAGCTACTCAGGGCTTTGAATTTGCAATGGCCATAAAACCCTGAGGACAGAGGCTCACCCAGGCTGCAGCATAGACATGGTTATCGGCTGCAAAAGAAACAAATGCTGCTCTTCATACTACACCCTACTTCTCAGATACAGTCGAACCGCACGGTGCAGAATTGGGGTAGCAGTATTTTGATTTGAGCTGGTCACGCTGCTGCAAACATCACAGGCAAAGAGGCTATTTCAAAGGCCTGAGGACGCAGAGGTGCTCTCCCACACCTTGCTACCAGTGAGTTTTCCTGGCCAATACATGCCAGAGGAGGATGAAATCTGTTACATGGGCTTTATGCCAGTTGAGGCTTGCACTGCTCTCTCCAGGCTGGATTTCTGTTGTATGTTGCAAGGATTTTGCTTTGTTTTTAAATACAGCTTTCCTGATTGAAATCAGGCTGAATGCAAAAGAAACACCAGGCTCCCACAGCTCTCAACAAAATCTGCATGTTAGAAGCCTGTGTTGCTGATCTGGAATATATTATGCCATGGAGGGTAAAGAGGATTTTCAGGTTTAAAGTCCTGTTATGCAAATCAGTTGTCTTCTGTTCTGCCTTTGCGTTAACACAGCCTGTCATAGTTCTTCCGCCACGCTTCATCTTCTATTTCCAAATCTACATTTTTTCAGACAATTTGATTTCAAAATTATATTTACATTCTTAACATCTCTTAATGAGCTTATTTCATTGGTAGCGTAAACCTAATTATGAGTCACACCAGGGGCTCTTTTGCTGTGAATATTTCCTCCAATTTAGCCTGATCAAAGACTGCTGGGACATGTGAGAACCACAGCTTCAGACATTGCACACATGTAGCTTAAGAATGAGTTAAATATTTTAAATAGAAACAATCTGCTCAAGTTAAATTTTTCGTAGAGACCAGAGACTGAGTTCAAACTATCTTTAAAAACCGAGAGCCGTCCTTAACTGATACATTTGGGATGTGTTGTACCATGTTTTCCCATGGAGGGCATCTCCAAATGGGCAAGTTCCAATAGCTGTTACCTTGAATCTAGTCACTTTCAATAATAATGATAATTAGTGCATTTACATAATGAATTTTAAAAAGTAGATTTTTTTTTTAAACTAAACTCCTTGTATTCCAGGGCTTTCACATATTTCACAACTGCTTTTTATACCTGTTTTCATTGTTTTATCTTTTCATTGATCATATTTCCTCAGATGTAAAATGGAATCTGATTACCAACAATTATACCCCAGCCATATGCACTGCAGAGTATTTTGGCACTGTGTCTTCTGCTTAATCCCTTTCTCCAGGGAGTGTGTAAAGGTGTGTACCCATACCCACACCTGAAACCTCAACCTACAGTCATGGGCCAGGTGCTCCATTTAAGCCCAGGCTTGAGCTTGTTCTCCTTATAAAGGTGCTTGTCTTTAGCAGTCCTCTTGGACTGATTTGCTACCTAGTCTATGTCCGATATATGCTGGGCTGCTGATTGACTTGTTCTTGTCCCCCTGATGCTGCTTGTCTGTCCCTAGTGCTGCAGTACTGTGTGCTGCTGGTGAGGTCAGTACCTAAGCTTGTGTGGTTGCCCCTCATGTTCTGTTAGGGAGAAACCCTGCTCTTGCTGCTCTCTCATGCTCAGCAAGGAAGCCCCACAGAAGAGCTGTCTTCCTGGTCATGCTTGTAAGGGAGCTGAGTACCCTGCCATGTGCTGTTCCTACTGAATGCTTGGCAAGAGGGGGTGCCCACCCTCCCTTGCTGCTGCAGAGGTGTGCTGCAAGGGATGAGCTATAAGCTCACTCTCTGGCTAACTGTTGGTAATGTTTAACTGCAAATATCATTATTGTTTAGCTACTACTGCTAGTCTCTGTGTGATACAGGACACTGTAAAGGACTGGTGTGCCCCAGCCGGGGGGTGGTGTAAGTAACTTCATGTTCCCTCTGCAAAACTCAAAAGACTCGAGTCTCCTTTTGAGTCTGCCAATTTTATGTCTCAAACTTGCATAGAGTTGCTCCTGGCTTCCATAGAAGTTGTGAGAATCCTTAAGCTTATGCTTGAGAGCTGCATTTAATTTTTAGCAAACATTTATTTATGGAGTCTCTAATTTATGCACACAGACAAAAGGCTATGGCTAGAGGAGACAGATTATAAAGGAAGCATCAAAAAAAAAAGCACAGCCTTTTTGTACCCAATTAAAAAGAAATATTATCCTAATGAAAACTCTCAAGGAAGTGGGGAGTGAGTGAGCGAAATCAGATCAAAGAGACTCAGTAAAAAAACATTTTATATGAAACACATTATTCATCAATTAAACAATGTGTTGTGTGAGGGAGTACCACAATACTGGCAGCAGAAACACTGAGAGGTTCAGTCTATTGGCCTTGCTTAGCATCTTACTTCCTAGCTATTCCTGCTGTTTTCTCAGGAATAGTTTTCCAAGTAAAGCACTACTAAATTCAATGTGAGTGCACTGGTAGGATCTCAGTAGACAAAAGCAATCACTTAAGGATAGATGCTGATACTATTTTGTGTTTTGTGACATTCTTCTTGTTTGGAGCAGTGTAAATCTGTACTAATGCCACTTAAGTAAATGGAACTAATCTGGTTTTAATTGTGTTTTGATTTGCACTGTAAAGAGCCCATAGCAAGATACTGATTTCAGGGGTAAATACATATTTCTTTATTGTATTATGAAAGACTAACAGAACTACAACCGGAAACAAAGGTTAACAGCAAAACATGACCCAGGAAGATGAACTTGAAATTCTCATACACAAATATTGGCATGGAAGTACTTGGAAGTTCACCAGCCCTACAACTGAAACAATGTCTTGTCACTAACTTGCCAATTCAAAAATGAAATATGTTTCAATATAGACAAGGGAATAATGTATGACTCTGATAAAGGCTGTACTAAGTTACGGGGGGGAAAAAAAATCACTACTAGACCAAACAGACATTTGTTCCATCGGCAGAAATACAATAATACTTTCTTCAGGATGCCTTCCAATCTGCAGCTGGGGGACATCCTGAGACAGAAATTATAGCTACAATTTTATGTTTAAGAAAAAAAAACCCCAACACTGACAAACCAACAATACCCTAATGCCGTGTTTTTTCATGAAATCATTTAACTGCTTTTTAAAATCTATTTGGCTTCACAGACTGCCAAAGCTGGCATAGTCTATGTCTGTGGAAACACCACCATGACACCCCTCCCCGTCCCTTTTTTTTTAAGTTTAAACCTGTTTTGTTTTGATGCCTCTGTTATGAGACCAACTTAATGGATTTCCTATCCCTCCTGCTCTTCATCTTCTATTTGTATCTTTCTTTTTGCCTCCCTTTAGGACATAGGAACAAACCTGAATTCTGTATTCAAAATGTGGGCTAACCATAAACTCATATGCGGCAACAAGGGGTTGATGTACTGAAACAGTGGTGATTTTTGTTTGTTCCCTAGCCCTTCCCTAGTAATTTCATGTATTTGATTCACTGGTTTAGTTAATGCAAAGTACAAAATTGGTATATTCAAACAGCTAATCACAAAGACTCCAAGATATTTTTCCTGATGATGGTTAGTTTATGTAGTCATACTGTCTGTATGAGGCTGTCTTTATTTGTGCCTGACACTGCATTACAAGACCCTTTTCTGACACTTAATTAGCTGGAAATTCAATATCATGAAATTTCTACAATTCTTCAAGATCAGCTTTAAGTTTACTACACAAAATGATTTTGTTTAGCTTTGTATAACTGTCGTCTCCCTGTTCACCTACTTTCCCCCTTGTTAATTAATATAATGTCTATTACAGATTCATGTGGGATTCTGCTGATAAACTGTTTCTTGAGAAAGCTAACTAGTCTTTCACCTTTCTGATTTAATACCATAGTAATCTATAACAGGATCTACCCTCTTACTATGTGACAGATTAATTTTTTTACCCCTCTGAGAGCTTTTGGTGAATGACATTGCCAAAACCCACTGAAAATCACCGCTTATCTATCTGCTTCTCATTCAAAGAATACCAGTAGATTTCTGAGGCATGATTTCCCTGTATAAATCTGTTCTGAGCCACTATTCAGTTTATAATTTCTACTTAATTCTGTTTTCTTCTGTAGCTTTTACCAAATCACCTAGATTCAACATCTTATTTAACAGTTTGTGGTTTCTTGCAACCTCCTTAGAATCCTTTTTAAAAAAACCAAAGCTGGCCTTGCACTCACCAGCTCGTACATCCTGTACTGCAGTGATCAAGAGTCTGATCATTTCATATGTGACTTCCTTCTCCAGGTGGGTAGCCAGTGGCACAGGCAAGCATGGAGCTGTGGCACATTATTGCTGTGTGTGGCTTTGACCTCAAAGTGCACTGCAAAATGCAGTCTACATGCACTCAATATTGTGGGGAAAAGGAAGGAAGAGTCAAAATCTCTATCCATGAAGTGAAAGATACGGGTGGTTAAAAACCTTACTAAACAGTCCTTTGAATTCTGGATAAACAGTTTCTATAATCTGAAAAATAGGTGTACTTTAAGACCTGTCATTACCGCAGTCTAGAAGAGCTTACTTGTACTTGGTGCTCCACGTACTTTTACAAAGAAATATTTAGGTTTGCAATATAAATATACATAGAGATGGAGAAGTGATTGTCTGTTTTCTTTGTTGTTAATGGATAGCTGAAGCACAAAGACTAACTGATTGCCTGAGACTGCTCTGGCAGTCTGAGAGAACCCAAACTTAATTTCCATCACTTAGTCCTATCCCTAAATTATGGGTTTAACTTCCCTCTTTAAGTATCATATATCATCATATTATGGAAAATGTGATTTGTACTTTTAATTATATTTACATTCTGTCTCTTACAGGAACTGGTGTGCTTATGTTCATACCAGACTCTTACCTACAGCAGTAGTGGACAACCTGGAAACCTTCTCATCAGGCAGAGCAAAGCCTTGCACTTGGACTCTTGGATCCTGTGCTCAGAGGTGTGTAGAACTAGGAAGAAAGAGTGCTTGCAAGTACTTTAATTATTACCAGCTGCATAATGAATACAACCATGACTTTTGAAATGAAAATGAAAACAGGAGGGAGCAGATAAGCATGTTTCCAGGTCTCATCTTAATATGTCCCGATAGCAAGTGTAAAAGCTCAGATTTGGCATGCCTTTGCTCTGGCACCCTCTGATCAGCTCAAAATCTTCAAGTAAGCCCACTGCCTGCTCCCCTCTTCCGGAGTCCTGCAAGGAAAGGTGCACATGTACAAAGCTTTAAAGCACATGTGGGGAAGAAAACCCTTTCTGTGCAGTTTTCCAAGCTTGTGCTTTGTTGGAGCAAAAGGCTTCCCCTGAGAAACATCAACATTATTATTATTATCTCTCTGCTGGGTGCTTATTTCTGGCACAGCTTTGGTCAGGCAGTGAACCTAGAAATGTAATTGGCCTGGATACAACTTGTAAATAACAACTCTGTTAAACATATTCAGATTGTCCTTTGTGCTTTGGGTGCCTCACTGTATTCTTCAATTCTCCCTGGTAAATGAAATCTGATTTTAATGCATGGGCCTGGAAAATGGTAAACTGAAACAACACCAACAAAACAGAGGTTGTAAGATATTTTTCCCTTGAAAATTTCAGAAGCCTCTTACAAGTCAGTTTGACTGTTCTGAGAAATGTCCTCTAGGTGGTATGGCAGAACATGCTTAAAACTTTGAGGTGAAACTGGGAATAGAGTATCCTTAGGATTCAGTAACTCTGAAATATAGTCGGTTGTATTGCAAAACTGTGGAATGGGCCCTGTGGTTGAAATGTTGCTGGTTTGTTTTTTTTTTTTTCTAATTCAGTCTAGAAGATTCACAGTAACTCTGATTTCTTTTTCTGTAGAAAAATTAGCTCCTTGTGCTGCTCCTGTAAATAAGTCTCTACTATATACATTTCTGAGGCTTGTCTACATGGAGAGTTATTTTTGAAATAGCTATTCCTGATTATCTCCTTTCATGGACACTTCATTTTTATGAGTGCTTTCAGGAATGGATTATGCTAATACAGAATAAGGTAGTTTTATCATAAAATAAGACCATCCATACAGCAAAATAACTGAGAACTCTCTTGATTTCAGTTCACCTTAATCTTTTTTGAGTTCTTGCTGCTGAAAAAGCCATTTCTCAGAGGCAAAGCTGGTTGGGGACACATGCAAAGCTCCTGACAGCTGCTATGAATTTTAATATATATAATATTACATCCCTTGTGAAGAGGTGACAAGATTAACTACAATGTAAAACAAGGTGGCATTTTTTAATTTATTGGAAGGATATTCTTTGGTCTGACAGACTTCAAATTTGTCCCCTTTTCTGGAATGATTTAGACAGGGATCGTATGTCCAAAACAGTTCTGTAACCATTTTATCATTGTATTTTCTGAGATTTGAGGTGTTCTTCATGTTAGCGTTTAGCAACTAGCAGAACTGTGTGATTTTCTTTTTATTCAAGCTTTGTATTTCTTTTTATTCAAGCAACTAGACTTGCTGTAGTTAGTTCCTTCTGTATGCCCTACTGCATCATATTCATTCTAAACTGACTTCTCTGAGGTTAGCAAAACTATAAGAAGTGATGGGGTAGCCAGGACATGCAGAAAGTGTTGGAACACAGAAACAAAATTGCTGCTGCCCCTGCAGTTACATACTGTAACTGTAATAACTGAGGCATCACAATTATGTAGCCATATCCTCCTTACATCGAGTTCCAGAGTGGAAACTTTCATGCTTTATTGAATTAATGTTGATATAATCTTGTTTAAAACAATTGGAATAGAAGGCTTCCAGTGTGCACCAAATGTGAACTGACATGGCGTAAATTCACTGTGAATGCATTTTTTTTTACTGATTTCAAAGAAAATGGTATCACAATTGTATTTTTGGCTCACTCTGTCCAGTTTAGTAGATATAAATTGTAATATCTTCCATAAAAGCACTATTTGACTTCTGAATAAGATATTCAGAGAAGTCGTCTGACAGCACTAAATAGACATCAGTCAGGTTCCTTTAAAACCCATGCAGACGATCTGCAGGCTGCAATATTAAAACTGTGACTGCTGTTGAAACACCAAACCCTAGTTAGGCTTCACTTTCAGTTTCAAGCATTTAATGAAAGGATACATTTGGCATGTAAGATAACATAATGTCATTACACAGGTATCCTACAAATCCTGTTTGGTCACCTGAAATAGCTTTAAAATGTTCTTGTTTTGCAGGTCCCAGACAACAGCACACCAAGCCTACAGAATCAAACATAAAATAGTAACATCACTGGAGTGGAAGTGCTGTCCTGGGTACAGTGGGCAAAACTGCCAATTCAAAGGTGAGTAGAGTTGTAAGGATTTGAAACTATTCGCTGCAACAAAAGAAAACAATGCAATCTGATTTGCAAGCAAATGGCTCTGCTGAAATCAATATGGTCCTTCCTGTTAATTTAAAACCAGGAAAAATGCATTGTAAACTAAAATGCTTTGGGATGCTGAGTCTTCCCTGCACATACACTTCCAGAGTAGCTTAGCAGAATGTCCTTTCCTCTCTTCCGCTCTAAATAAAACTCATAAAATCTTCAGCCTTATTCCATTTTGCTAAAGTATGAAGTTTGCATTCAGTGTGCCTCTACTTTTGACCTTTTAGTTATTGAGTATTGCAGTGCTGGGGATATTAAATCCAGGTCCTCTACTGAATGAATGCTTGCTGTAAAATTCATCTACAGCACTCTTGACTTTCTTGGCTTTCAGTTTCAGGCTCTAAGAATATATTTTAGACATGATAAAATAATGTATCAACTTTGTTTCCCTCTAAATTGAGTAGGGCTTGTGTTGTTCATTTCAACAGTGACTGAATTTCACTAGGTATTACACATGATCCCTGTATAATTGTGCCCTTTTTGACAGAATAGAGTGTTTTACCTCTGCCCTGGTGATCAAACATATGGCAATGTACTGTAGTTTAACATCTGTATAATAGCTATTTCTTTGCTGCTGGCCTTAAACAAGCAGCCCTTGAAAAATAAGATATGGCATCAGCATACATATTTTAAATTAATGAATATTACAAGAAAGGCCATTAGATGTGGTAGGGAATTTAATCAGCAGTGGTAAAGTAGAGGCTGTGATTAAAAATTAATGTAGAGGAATGAAGAGAAATCGCTGTTATTCACATCCAGGAGGGACATTTCAATGCTGAAGAGCCAGAACCTCAGCAGGCACAGAATTCTTTTCTGTGCAGGTGAGCATGGAGTCAGATATTAACATGGAACACAGTCAGCAAGACTGTCCAGTGAGCGTGGATCAGATGTTTTAAACGTTTGCTTTTAAAAAATGGAAACATTAGCAAAAATATATTAAAAATGCTTATTGAAGGGGGAGGCTATAGTTGATAAAATTGAAATGGCATCAAAACAACAGGGAAGCACTGACCAGAAAAAAAGCTGTGTAACTCAATTTGTGGTGTCATCTGTGTAAAAATAAGAATAAAGGAAAATGTTGTCAAGTGTTACAGGAGCGGGTTTGAAATTACATCTCCTGGGTTCTATTTTCAAACCTCTGCTGGCTTGCTGAATAACTTGGGCAAGCCATTTATAATCTGCATACCCAAGTTTACCCATCTAGAAAATTGAGATGACACTTATCTCACAGGGGCACTGGGATATTTAATTAATTAATGCTTGTAGAAGTGCTTAAAGAGATTGGGATGAAAGGTGTTATGTCAGAAAAAGCTCTTCTTTCCTGCTTCTGGAATCCTGCCTCCCATGAGGAGCAGACCACCAGCACAAGCCCTGCCTGTATTATTCAATTCCCATGAAGGGACGTCAGCTAATGAACTGGAACCTTTGGGAGCCCAATAGCCTTGTCTTCGGGAACTCCGTTTCTACAGCTGCAGGGGGAAAGAAAATGTAAGCTCTGACTGGGGCTCTCCAGAGTGGCTGAGCCCTCTGCTTGGCCTCTCTGCACTTCATCTGCTCAGCAACAGAACTGTTATCAAAGGGTTTTGAATCGAAGGGAACCTTGAGGTATCCTGACAATATGTTTCAGATCCTGGAAAGGCACTGTTAGTGTGATGTGGGTTGCTTGTAGCAAATGCGAATTCAAAATGCCTTCTGGTTTAGCTTCTATCTCAAACCAAGTGAAATCACACACGACTTTCAATCTGATAGTCTAGGCAGGAGGAAACACTTGTCACCTTCTGATAGTTATTACTGGACATCTGTAAACCATATTTGGCAGCCTCATTGTAACCGCTTGCTTACAGATGCTTCTCAAAGTAACGTAGTAATGAGTGAGACAGAAGAGCCTCTGGATGTGCTCAGATCACTGTTTCTAACTTTACCTCCTGTGTGGCAACACATGACCAAATTGGGTAAGACATGGACCCTAGTCCAGCATGGACAATGTGTTTTTACAAGATATGTTTTAAGAAGGGAAAAATGTAGACATAATTTCTTACAATTCTCATGAAACAGCACAATATGGACAATTAAACAAAACCCCCTGTCATTATTGGGGTTTGGGAATATCAAATGCTTAACTGGGAGTAAAACTGCTAAAATGAAGGGGGTTGTAAGTTCTGAGTTGCAAAGTTCATGATGTCATTATTTGTACTAAACACAGCTTTATTTTAACTTCTCATCCTTAAGCTGGAGAAAAAAAATGTGCACGTAGTAATGTCTGAGGGGAAGAAATCCCAGTTCACTCATGCACATGGGGTCCCTGAATGCTGTATTATGTGTCACAAATTATTTCAAGAACTGGAAGATGCATCTTCAAACATAGATCATGCTGTGTTCAAATTCAGCTTTGCTGTGGAGTGAGGCTGAGGTGACATAGTGCATATAAATTAATTTCCATCTGCCCTGGCTGTGGTTTAGAGGAAACAGCTGGTTCTCAGAGTTGCTGACAATGCCATAGCCATTGTTAGGACTGAACTCTCTCGCATGGTAGCGATGTCATTTCTCCAGCAGATGGCTGTAAAATGTTCTGCAAGCTCTATCCTCTTTGTGGGGTGAGCTGCAGACACAAAAGGTAGCAATTCACCTTGAAAGACAGGGAATGGGAGGAAAATACTGAACTCCCCACAGGGATTCCCCTTTAGCCACTCCTGCTTCATCAAAAATATATTGAGAGAAAAAGATTCAATTTCCATATTTTTAATATTCCCTGAAATAATTTTGCACACTGTGTTTAAAAATACATGGGACAATAAATTATACATCTAGGCCAATATATTCAATGATCGGAGCCTATGTTGGATTCCTCCGTTACCTGATATTCAGAAGTGCTGAAGCTCCTTGAGGAACTGGAAGTGCTCTTCATTGCTCAGCATTTTGAAATACTGGGGTTTTTTTTGTTAGTGTTGCTTTCTTACTGTAAATGCCACCCATAAGGTGGGTCTAGAAGTCTTATTTTTTATTTTATATTTTATCTTTTTAGCTTAATCTGAGCATAGCATATCCATTTTTTAAAAGGTCTCGAATGTGAGTCATTTGATGGCTATTTCTAATCTCAGGAGTGTATGTATTAGAGTTTCAGTCTGGTGTTCCCATCACATCTGCTACTGTTCAGCATCTAGGATGGGAAATCTCAGCTGTGGGACAAGGAGCATGTAAGACTTAATCACCATATGATGTGTCAGAGTGGTTCCTTCGCAAAAGGACTGATGTAGGAGAAGCTATATTGCCTGTGACTCTTCTGAATTTGGTTCAAAAATGAAAGGCCTGAATTTCTAATGCTGCCTGAGAAGTACCTTTACTATACAGTGATGAAATTTAATAACTGTACAATACGAGGATTTGCCTCTGTGCAAGGTTTTTTTGTGTGTGCATCACTGGCTACAGTTCTCATTGCTTTTAGAAGCAGTATAATCCAGTATTGGCTTGCTCCATTACTGGTTTGCTCCAACAGAGTGAGATCTATGTCCTGGATCTTACAGGGATTAAGTTGTCTTAACAGTTTAGAGCATTAGTAAAACAAGCACACAGGGATAAATATATATCCTTGAAACTCTAAAAGTGAATAAAACTGTAAGGGTTTGGGTATTCCACAATGAGAAGTTGTGAGTGAGCAATTGATTTAATAGGGAGGATGAAAGACAAGATGGATAGTATAAAAAAAGTCTGGTGTGTGTAGCACTAACAGTAGCAGTGAATACATTTAGAGCAACAGAAAGATCAGTAAATGAAAGAATAAAAGGACATCGATCAGCTGGTCTTTATCACAGGCAAGTAACTGACTCCCTTGTCATAGATTATATCATCACATCACCACCTGATAACTCCTGTGTAATGAATTGGGCTGAATGCAAGCATTTAACTCCCATCAATAACAATACCACAGAAAGGTAACAGAAGCTACTGAAATTGTAACTATTTGATAATTTTGTATTTCTGATCAGCTGATTTCAATAAATTCTATGAAACTTTCAGTCCACATGATAATCTCCTTTGAGTTCCTGTCCTAATTGTTAATTCACCCCCCTAATTTGCAACCTCAAACACCTTATATCATCCTTAAATATGATTTATTGATCCTCATATATACTGCCAAGAGGCTGATGAAACACAGGGAATTTCTTGATTCAGCATTTTATTCTGTTTCCTTGGAAACTCACATTATGGCAGACTAGGTTTCAATATTTGAACTGGAAAATAATGTTAGCATACCCAAGTTACTCTGCTTGTACTGTACCAAAGACTGGAAAGCGCATCAGTGCCACATAAGTGGCATTCCTTAGGTGTGCTCCAGCTGGAACAACGTCCACTTCAAAATGCTTCATGAACTGAGCAACCATATCAAAATTGGTATGAATTTACAGTAACAATTTTACAACCTACTTTGTACATATTTAATTTTTTTTTAAACAATAATGAAATGAAAAAGACCCTGTAAAGCCTAATGGCTAGAGAAGTAAGTTAGGAAGGTGGAAATCTCAGTTCAACTCCCAGCTGTCCTATCAGTTGTTCCCTACTTTTTGTGAGTGAAGGCACTTTACTTTCATAGACCTCAGTTTCCCAGACTGTAGTATTGAAATAATAATAATGTTAGTCTAGCTTTTTGCAAATTGCTTTGGGATTTTTGGGCTGAGATGTAAAATAAGCACAGAAAATCTCAGAAGATCTGCCTTGACCAGAGAAAATATTTATAAGTTTACCATCTTAATGAAGTTTTTTAATGTATGTACCAGTCACAAATCTCAGATGATATTTTTTGGAATTTGGCATTTGATTATGTTTTGAAATGTTTTTTTATTTTTTAGGTGCTGCAACAATGTAATATCACTATTGCCTTTAGTGGGAAGATTTCCATGGTTGAAGATTTGTGTAATCTGTCAAAAAAAAAACCAAACCAGTTTCAACAAACCTGACTAATTTTGTAGCTATTAAAAAAGCTAATTAATTTTACAGCTGACAATCCCTGTATTGTCTTTGTACTGCTGTTTTATATTGATCTAAAATATTCCTCTAGAATTTTTAGCCCTAGAGATTTCAAAATCCTGTTCATTATAGGGCAAGTTTTGACATTTTAGTATTAGCATCACCCCCTGCCAATCTCAGGAAGCCATTTATAAAGCCATTCACTGTCTTCATGGACTAAGCAGATAACAAGAATCACTGCAGATGATTAGGCTTTGGAAAAGTTGGTATAGAAGAGAGAGAGAAAGCAATTTCTGTGCAATCCTGATTGTCATGTTCCATGTTTCGCTCACATCCCTTCCTTTTTCTCCCTCTTTTAGCTCAAGAACAACAATCGCTTATACACAGCAACCAGGCTGAAAGCAGCAGAACTGTCAGTGAAAGGACACCAGGAGCTCCTCAGGACCCCAGTGTGACAGGTCAGCTGTTATAATTACTATCCTTTAGCCCAATCACTGACCATGTGACTCAGTAAGATCACTGTTAAAACAATTTGAGAAAAAATCCCTGTCTGCTGAAGGGACCTGAATGAACCATTAGAGTTTCTAGTAGTCATGGTTCAGCAGTACGCTTCTCTGATAAAGATAGGCAGAATAAACTGAATTTAAAGGTAGCTTAGCATTTATAGTGTCTTGTGACTAAACTAAAACCAGGAAAGTCATTCTGTATAGAAGTATTTAAACTATTATATTACTTAATGGATGAATTAACAGAAAAAAAAACAAACAAACAAATCACCAACCACCACAGTCAAAAAACCCCAAACCAAATCTAGCAGTAGTATAGGCCAGCGTTGGTCACAAAAGAAAATGTAGTGACGTAAATTGTATTATCTGAATACATGATTATTGTCATATATTTTCTTATAAAAATTGGTGCTTTATTCAAAATCATTATGATGATGCTTCAAACTTAATCAAGGGCAGCTTAGCTGTGTTTTAAGCTATTCCATCTAGGATGGTCAAATAGCTAAGAAACACAGGGACATTTTACAGCTTTATACCGCAGATGCTGGAGACTGTTTCTTATTATACAATTCATTTGCTCACTACTGTGTTTACTTCAACCTATCTAGACCTCAAAGTTTTGGAACATAATGTCAGTGTTTTCTTGCAAGGGTATGTACAGACCTCAGCATTGAAAGAGCTAGTTAGTAACAATAATGCTCTTATTCAAATAGTGATCTACTTTGAGAAGTTACCTTACGTGACTGATGGATGAAAATCTCCATCTCTTAGTCTCTAGAACTGTTGGGTGTGCTCACTTCCCTTTATATTTATTTTCCATTTAAATCTGTATGATTTAAAGTTTGCCAGCAGAAATGTTCCAGAAAATTAATTTCATAGTTGTCTGCATAAGTATTCATAGGAATGGAATTTTATTTATGCTAGGAGTGTTTGCATGCACTAAACTGCAAGCAGAAACAATCATGGTTTATCAGATCATTCCAATTAACCATGAATTCAAGTATTAAGTGTTCACTATAAAGACACACGAAAAGGTATACATGATTTAGAAGTATTCAAGTAGTTGACAGACTATACTGTATTCCCATCTGTACCACCTGAAGTTGTATATGCCTTTGAGGGTATGGAGATGTTGGTAATGCAGAATTATTTAGAAAATCTGTGTACTCAGAGAACTGCCAACAATCAAGCATATTGTGTTTAAATAACAACAAAAGAAGTATGTGAAACATGCTTGAATAAGGAAGCTGTTTGAAAAAATTATTCTCTGCTTGTGATATGCTCCCCAGCGGTGAGTGAGACTGCGTTTGTCAGGTAAATTTTTGGTGGCAAAAATACATGCAAGTTATTTGGCAGCATTCTCTACGTACTGTCAAATGAGCTTTTAGTTTACATGGTGAGGAGCCAGAAGATGGACAAGTTGTGAAAGACAGTGTGAAGGAGGCACGTTCCTTGAACTTTCTTACTATGATCCTTTTCTTTTGAATCTGTTGATGTTTCAGTTATGGATGTCTACACTGGCTTTTTGTATAACCACCAGCTATTACACACTATAGTGTTATTGTCACTCACATAGTTGTCCTATATTAAAAAAAAATGTTATGGAACCGAATAATAAGGCAAGTTTTATTCTCAGGTCTGTATGTTGCAGTTGTCAATATACTGTTCTGTTGTTGGATATTCATGCATGCTGGGAGAACAGGATGTCAGCATCCAGATTGCCACAGGGGTTTATGGAGACAGTACACATGTATGTGCTTATGTCCATATATGTGTTTTACTTTAAATCACAATAGACAAATGGAAAAACTAGAGATAATAGGCAGGAGAGGGAAAGACTGAATCTGGCATGTAGATATCAAAAGGTATTTTCAAAGGGGCGTTAGAAAGGAGGCAGCTCTTACCCCTTGGTGATATCATGTGAACAACCAAGTTTCCCTGTGCTGGAGGGAGGAGGATGTTGTCTGGTAAAGCAGACAGAACCCATATGAAAAAGTGAGCTTGATCACTGAAGCATTAAAACATGCCACTTCTCTCAGTAGGAATTCTGCTCTGAAAAATAAATCTGAAATTGGAATCTCAGAGCTCCATGTTAATTGGTTTTTGGTTATTTTTAAATCCAATCGAGTCAGTTTAGAAAGAGTGAGGTACCTGTTCTTCCTGCCAACCGTGCAAACACGACCCCGACCAGGGCCAGGGCTGACTGCTCTGCTCTGTCGTTCCATCAGCAGCTGCCAGGACTCCACAAGCCACGTTTTGTTTCCAGCTCCCACTATGCAGTCATGCCACTTATAAACCTCACTTTCAGGTTCATCAATGCAGCTTGTCTTCCCAATCCAGTAGGAACTGACAGAAACTGAACTGAAGCAAGCATTGCACCCTGCAGGTTGATTATCAGTTTGGGTGACTATACATGAGCCAGTAATGAATTCAAATCACTTTCTCATAGTAACAATTCAACCAGGAGCAGAAGTTTGCAGACCTGTCTGTCTGTCAGAGTAATATTATTATGAAGAGTATTCAGACAAAGAAGATCCACCAGTGGCTTGTCTCCACAGTGCTGTTGGAGAGAATTGCCAGACTCTAAGCTAGGTGGCTGAGTTATAAGCACAATTTTGTGTCTGTGTAAGTAGATACCATGGGCAAAGTAAACTTCTGGAGATGTTAACATCCTAATCTAAACCAGCCAGCCTTATTCACAAAGCCCTACCAAATATTGACCACCAACATGCCTCTACAGGAGAGTATTCTCATGGGCGTTGGCACATTTCATCTGTGCTGACTGGGTGCATTTAGTCAATTTTCTGGATTTTCCCAAATGCTACTGAGTTAGATATGATACATTTATTTTTTACATACTAGAAGTTTGAAGAATAAAAGTCTAGTCAGAAGAGTATGACTTTTTACATATAATTTGAGGGTTTTTTTCTGTTCTAGTCTTCAGGTCCCTGTGTTTATATGTGATTTCTGATGACAATTGTTTACTGCTATGGGAATAGACATTGATGCCATAATGAAAAGTGACATAAGATCAATACCAATACTGTAAATTTACCCTAATAAATACCTGTATGGACTGCTAAAGAATCTCTTGCATAGCAGTTTATTAAGTCATAGTATGGCCTAGATCATGTAGGGCAGTATATCACGTGTCTAAGTTAAGCCATATAGGCTGAATTGTTGAAGGAACTGGAGAGATTTTGTACCTTTGCTTACAGGAATTAGAGAATTTAATTTTATTAGCAAATTCTGAAATTCTCAGACTAGTCTCATTGCTGTCAGCTGTGAAACTCAGATCGCTAGCTGAAACCATGTGGAGTCTTAATTTGCAAGACCAACGCCTTTTTCACCACTACCTGTCTTAAAAGCATCCAGCTAGGCCTTTTTATACCTGAAGAGACTACAAGTGTCAGGAACAATTTCATCAGGTTTTAAAATAAACTTGACTCCACGGGTTGGGCATCTTTACTTAATGACAGACTAATGATTATTCCAAAGTAATTTATCTATTAGCTGTTTTTCTGCCTTGCTGCTGTGTTGAACAAGTCTTTATTTCGACCCCAGCACTGAAAAGATGATGTATTCCTTCAGACACAAGCCTTGCAAATACATGAAGTTGTTATAAATGGTAAGAAAAACCGATGCTTTTGTGATTGTGTTAAAGGAGGCAGACTAAATGAGAGTCAACTGAATACCCTGTAAGGTGCTAGGTGGAAGAAGAATGGCATTATGGTTATTAAAATACTCTAACCATTCAAAATAGTCTTGTAGAATTATAAATACTTTATAATGGCTACAGATGCTTCAGTAATTAGTTACTGCCGTGCTGCTGAATGTCACTAACACATGATACATGACAAAAATCAAGATGATTCACTCAAGAATAAAAGTTCAGAAACTTTTCACCCCACTTCCAGCTAATGTCTCTCAAATCAATGACACTTCTCCCCTCAGCACCTGCCAATGTTTTAACACTACGTTTTGTTTTTTTTAATTCTTCTCATTTTGTTCTCTGCCCAAGCACTTACACAAAAAATGAATGAGAAGATTAGCAGCCAGGAGATGAAACTGACTTTTCTACAGAAGAAGGTTGACAACATTGCTGCTGCGATGAATGGTGTGAGCAAGATGCTTTCTTCTCTGGAAGGCAAAATCAATGAAGATAAGGGCAGAGACTTCCAGTCTTTTCTAAAAGGTAAGAAAAATAAATGAAAGTAATCACTCACCCAGTTAAAGGCGCTATAAAAAAAATGCTAAAAACATTCATAGACTGACCTATTCTATTGCTTAACATTTATACAGAGAACTCTTTTTTTTAGTTTCATTTCATAATAGAGAGATTTGTTTATTTTGACATTCACTATGGTGTCTTTTATAGTGACAAAAAATTTACATTCTTGGGTACTACATCGCCTACATGGTAATTTAAGCTACTATCAAGGCATTATCACTTACTTAGAGCTTCTGCAAATATTCTTATCTCTGTTTTTTGTTTATCTGACAGCTGCCAAATGACATAGTACTTGCTTTGCTACCAAGTTTAAAAGTAATATTTTTTAATACATAATTCACATATGCAGTGGAAACATATAAGGAATTCTGTGGTGGTTGTGTTTATAACATGGCAAACATCCAGCTGAATCATTTGCGTCTGATCGTATTAGGTTACCTTTGATAAACATCTGTACTCATGTTCAGTAGATGAGAAAGACACAGCCAGGGATCAGGAGGTTGGTCAGACCCTCACCAGTAGAATTATGCATCCATTCTTTGTGAATCCTGCAGCAAGATCTGTTACCCAACTACAAATGGTGCTTAACAAACAGATTGGATCTGAAGCTTTCATTTCTTTGTGCAATATTTTTCTAATTTTTCAGGAATTTTCCCCAAACTGTTTGTATTATACACTTTAGAATCCAGAGGACTTTTCTGTTGTTTAAAAATAGAATGAGGGAACTGGAGCTCCTTATACTGAGATAAAACTAAGTGAAACAATAAGTGCTTTTGTGTATCTCCCTTGAATTTACCAAGTGTGGTTCCGTTTCTTGTATTTTCAGTCCTCCTCTGTCTCCTGAGTTGCTCGTGCCACCTGCTAGATGGCTCTCTCGTACCCTGGATCAAGTTTATCCCATCTCTTGCTCAATGACCTGCTTTCACCTCTCCACATATTGCTAGATGGCATTCTTGACCCTTGGGCATACATTTAATTTTTCTTTGAATATTTCCCATTTCCCTTCTGCTTTCTCTTCATTCTTTTTTATATTCCGCTCATTCTAGCTGTCATTTTCCTGCTATTCCAAGAGGTATTTTGCTGCATCCTGTGCTCCTGCTTCTCCATTCCCTATCTATATTTAAGTGTCAAAGTCCTAATTAAAATGTGTGGTACAAAAAACCCCATTATTTCACACTTCTCTGCAATGTGTTTCAAGCCTTTATTGTTTTTATCTGCTGTGCTCTATTTTATACCTGCTTAGATGAAATCTCCATTTGCTGGCCATTTTTTGATTTATGTTCTCAATCTGTCTCCTAATCAAGTAGCTCTAATGAAAATGCTGCTATCAACTACTTTCATTGACTCTAATTATGGGTGCTCCAATAGAGGTTATTCTTGGCTTGTACATAGGTAAACAGCAGGAATGAGGGGAGGAGGGGAGAGAGAACAAGATTAGTGTTTCTGTTGGATTGTATATGTAATGTCAAAGGGCAACTGCAGTTTCTGTCCAGGGAATATCAGTCAGTCATATTCCAAGTGGGCAAAGAGCATCCTAAAGTAGCAGGAGCTGGAAGGAGTTTCCATGCTGTCCTCTAACTTGGTACAAGTGTGCAGTATAGGCACATCAGACTTGCTAAAAATTAGTCTTAGAAGCTCACTTGAAGCAAAACACAGCTTTCCCCACTGCCATCCTGAAGCAACATGCTTTCAAAGCACAGTTAAGTCTGAAATTTCTTCATGATATTCAGACTTAGTCCTTCTTCCCCTACTTTTCCATTTTCCTCCTATGGCACCCAGGTCCTTTGCTCATATAGATTAATGACCTTTTTTCTTATCACAGAAATGCTAATGGCTGCCCAGCTTTGTATCAGAGTTTGTTAGGAGTGAGGTCTTCTTCTGTGAAAAAACAATTCAATACAGTTTACAAAGTCTTTATTTCTTGGTTTCATCTGTAAATAGATTTTGGTCCCACAAATTTGCCATCTATTGATACAGGGCAACACTCACTAGACTAACTGATATGCTCCTCTAATTTGATTAGTGAAACCTGTTGTGCATTTTTTAATTTGATTTCAGTACTCAGGAGACTTCCTACTTTTTACTTAGAGAAAATAATTTGGTGTTCTCCCTTTAATATAATAAACTCTTCCTACTTCTTGCTATTCTTTCTTCCTCCTTTCACTTAACATCAAGCTTCTTTATAGACTCCTTTCCTCTTCATTATTAAAGCATACACTCCTTTAAAAATGAACTCGAGAATGGAGTGCTAATTGCTTCCAAGTCAGAGATGTCATTTACAGCTGGATATATATAACCTTAACTCAGTCTCTTGTGTGCATACATTTATTTTGCGTATTATTCTTCAAATAATTGAAATTGCAAAGGGAGTATATGTTGACACAAAGTAATTACACACTTTGGATTTCAGCTGGGGAGTTAAAATTAAAATTTATAATCTCATAAAAATTGCAATTGATCTTTAGTGTTCACAGGTAGTTTGGACCTTTCTATTTCAAAATGAGTAACAGAGAAATTGAGTTACATCCATGAATGTACTCATGTGTATTCTCAGATCAAGCTTAAGAATATACCCAATTGTCACCTACAGCACAAGTTTGTGTCAGGTCTTTCTGTGGAGAAGCGTGCTCCCGCAACCCCTTGCTGAACTTTGGGATAGTGCTTCCTTACCAGATACCTAGTTGTCCTAGCCAGCAACTAAGGGAGAGAAACTCACAGCTGTCTGTTTTATCAGGTTCCACCCCCCTTGATTACAAGAACACCTGGAAATCAGAGCTGAACTCCATACAACACCCATGATTCACCTAAATAGAGTAGGAATGGAAGAAAGCGAGGCTGGAAGTTTTTTGCTGTCACAGAAAGAAAAGGCCAGTATAGGTAATGTGGAAGACGTCTCGCAACAGGATGGTCTGTTATCAGGATTTGTTGCTGAGATGAAGCAATTTCATTAATTCCTCACAGAAGGTGTAGAGTAACCTTGTTTCTTTGACAGCATTAAAATTTTCTTCACAGCTCATTGTGCCTCTTAAAGCACAGAACGTTCTTCAGCATCATAAAGTAACCTGACCAAATAATCAGTTACAATGGTTTCTCTACATGTCAGTTATTTTACTGTGCATTCATATCTTGGTTCTTCTCCACTGCCAGGACACACTCATTCTTGGGTGTCTTATCTTACTGTTTTCCCTTCACTGAAGTTCACTGACAAAGCTCTGTGTGTAAGTGTGCATATTCATGTGCACATTCATGTGTATACATCTATCTGGTCATTTACTTGCTGTTCAGGTGGTAAAAAGTAAAATAGTAAAGGCAGTCTCAGTATTATCACTTTGTTGTTTTTTATACTTTGTGTAAAATTTGCTGTAGCATCTGTGACCACAGTCGACAGTAACTGAGTTTATTGCTTAGGAAACCATGCTCTTGTTTCTGAAATGGCTTTTTTCTAGGCTAGCAAACTTATTGCACCTGCCTATTATTTCCTGCCTTGACAAAAACCACTACCTGAACAAGTGACAGTTTTCTCCCCTAAGCATCAGAGGTGTTTACTGTCCATTTTACTAGACATAATGAAGACTGAGACTCATTTATAGTTAATAAAAAGGAAATATTATCAACTATTTTATCTCTGATTCTGGCTGGAAGCACACACACAACTCAGATGAACCTCCTGAATAGAAAAAGCATTGTGCATATCTCTAGCTTGCTGAACAAAACCATTTTTAATTGGAATCCTTTTGCACTCCAGAGCCCAATGTTGCACTGGGTTTCATGGGTCTGATTTCCTGCCATTTTGCTGCTCTTGCTGAGAATGCTGTTTTAGAGATGAAGTAACAAAATCCAGGCTATAGAAGTAATTGAGAGGAAAATAGAGGAAGGCAACAGTAGAATTTCTACTTTTATCAATACAATTTTAATTAGAGAACTGATGGTCATCAAGGCATTACAGAGGTTGAAGGATTTAACCATTCTATCACAAGCTGGCTGCAAGTGTTCATAGGGTTTAGAAAAAAAGTGCAAAGAATGCTTCATTGCTTTAGCTGGATAGAGGGGTTACCTTTGGAGAATAAATTAAAAAAATCCTTCTAATCTCACACCAGAGCTGAACTACTAGTCTAACTAATTCAACTATGTTATGCAGCCCTCTTGATGAACACTATTTTATGACTGTCTTAACCGATCAAAGGCTATATGGGAGACACACATTTACCTCTGCCTAGTGCTTTTCAGGATCAGTATTCCTAGGAGCTATTTAAAGAGCTGTAGTATGCAAGACTAACTAAAGGTTTGTGCCTTTAAAATGTCTGCCTTTTGCAGCAGTGGTCACATTACCTAACTTCAGATATTCAATAAGGCTATGATTTTTATTTTGCTTCTTTTCCACTATTGTGTGTTGTATGATCACTTACCACATACAATACAACAGCAAGGTAATAATCTCTGCTTTCACCACTTCTTGACCATAATGCTGATAAAGCAGGTGTTTTTTCCTTACTTTTCCAGTAGAGAAAGAACACATCATTTTCTTATGAGCCACAAAAGCACACAGGCATCCTCATTTCAGTGTTCAGAAACAGCTTAGCTAGGAGATCAAAGTTGATACCACATATGCAGAGTCTTGAGTCTTCCCTTTCAAAATAATAGCAAAACTCCCATTGGTTTCAGTGGAAACAGGAATAAGTCTTCAAACACTATCAGCCATCCTCTACATTCCTCAGCTTTAAATTTTGCTCTATGGGTGGGTAAATTGAGGTGGGGATGTGTGTGTTTCACTTCTGAACAGCACTGTGCTTCCTCAAATTGTGGAAAAAACTTGAATGTTGCTGTCACAATTGGTTTGATTGTTTCCATATTTCTCCTTTTCCCCAAAGGTCTCAAATCCAGAAGTATTAATGAATTAGTCAAAGACATTGTCAGAGAACAGTTTAAAGTATTTCAAGGTGAAATGCAAGAGAGCACGGCTCAAATTTTCAAGACTGTGTCTAGTTTGTCAAATGATCTTGAAAATACGAAAGATTTAGTCAAGCATCTGAATGAAACCCAACACAAATTTGCTCAGGAGAAAGACAGTGGGCCAACAAATCTTGACATTCTGGAGCTAAAGAGTCATATGGTGCAGATGAAAGAGGAAATTACTCTCACTTGTCATAAGCCTATGAAAGCTTTACAGGAAAAGCAGAAATCCTTGGAAGATAACTTGGAGCATCAACAGTCAGGAAGTGTAATTTATTATGAATCTTTAAATAGGACTCTTACTGAAATCAAATATGCTCATGAACAACTGTTATCAGCTGAACAGTCTTCAAGCGAAAACATCCCTTCAGCAGAAAAAGTCACGGAGTATAATGTTACAGAGTACATGTTCACACTGCGTGAGAAAGTGAACAAACAAGGCATGATGCTGCTGCAAATCTATGATGACTTAAGAGTCCAGGATAGCAAGATCAGCAATCTCAGTGTTGCACTGGAAATTCAGAGAGACTCTGTTCTGGGGGTCTGTGATGACATGTTGTCAGAGAGCAGAAGGGATTTCCAAACACAGCTGGCAGCAACCCAAGAGAATGTGCTTGTCCTAAACAAAAGTTTCTCTGACCTAGTCCTTCCATTGGACAATAAGATGGACAAAATGAATGAGCAAATTAATGATTTGTGCTATGATATGGAGATCCTGCAACCCTTGATTGAACAAGGGGTACCTTTTAGTCTGACTTCAGAGTATGAACAACAAATCCAAGCTGAAGCAATAAATGAGAAGCTTGAAAACCTCACGACTGTTATTAACAGAATGAGTTTTGCAATTAAGGAGCTTTCCAAAACTCAGGAAGGACTTAAAAATGAATCTCAGGCTTACCAGGAACTGTTTGAGACTCGTGTTAATGAATGCTCCATGGAAATAGAAGATGGATTAAACAAGACCATGATAGTAATAAACAACGCTATTGATTCTATCCAAGATAACTATGTACTGAAAGATATGCTACATGCTCTAAGAAATGAGACTGAAGTCTGCTGTGGCAGAGCTGAGAAACTGGACAGACTCCTGGCTTTCATTCCCCAGTTCCAACAGTTGAATGAATCCCTCTGGATGCTGCTTATTGGCAAGAAGTATGAATTCACTTCACAAGTAGCTCCATCCCTTTCTGATCTTCCTTACGAGGAGTCTGACAAAAGTATCCTCCACAATTTCAGAAGATTTTTCTATATTTTAAATGAAACGTCGTCAAAAGTGGACAACCAAAAACAAGATATCAGCCGCCTGGAGGAAAAACTCTTTGACTCTGTGGAGGAGTCAAAGGACCATGAGGTTCGCCTTCTGAGTGTGGAGTCAAAAATTTCCAAGTTTTTGGCACAAAACTGTGTCTCACTGAAAAAAAACAAAGCTGCCTTGACAGAGAAAGAACAACTGGTCTCACTTCAGCTCCAGACACTGAGTTCCAGGATCAAGGCCCTGGAAGCCAAGTCAATCCGTTTCTCAAATAGCATTCCACTTCTGAACAAGACTGCTCATGAGGCCCGGGGGCTGTGTCAGGATACCAACAGCAGCATCCAAAAAATGAATGCGAGTATACCTGTGCTAATTAAACTTGCTCAGCCAGATATTCCCCTGCTGCAGAGAGGCCTCAAAGAGCTCATTGAATCTGTGCTTGAAATAAAAGCAGGAGCTATCTTGACAAATTTAACCCAGCGTGTTGACATATCAGTGGCAAGTGCAATGAACAACATCACCAAACTTCAGAAACAGGTGAAACCAGTTATAAAGAAACCAGCTCCAGCAAAAAAAGGGGCAATGAACGTCACCATGAGCCTGGCAAGCCGAAGTCAGAGAAACACAGATAATGCTATAGATTCAGGTAATGTGTTTTACTCTGCTAAAAATTAGGGTCTTTGTAATAAAGTCTTCATTGTTATGAACTAGGTGGAAGAACTTGACTGAGGGTGAATAAAAAGTCCAAAGAATGCCATAAGGAGTGTTTCAGAGGAACTTGAGGTTACTCTAGTCTCTTGTTTACAAGAGAATTTATTTTTCTTATGAGAAAACTCTGCACTAAGGCATCTGTAAGATCCATTTAATTTTCCTTAGTAAATTCACATCTGATTAGTTTATGATATATATACATGCACACACACCCAGCTGAGAACCTGACCTTTCAAACGTAACTGACAATTTAGACAAATTCTAAACTACAAGAATTTTGTGCCTGCATCTCAATTAGCCATTTCAGTAAAAAAAAAAAAAAACAAAAACCAAAAAACCCCATGCAAGCTAGTGTTGGTGGGAATGAAAATTATCAAAAACCTGAAGCAAGCATGTATACCAAATGACTGTAATGAGGCTTTTTCCAGCTCCTTCAGTACTTCATTGAGGTTATTAGTGCAGTTACAATTACACCAGTGTGTTCTTGCAGAATCAGGAGCCCTGCCAATAAAGCAAGTTTGACTCGAGTCCATCTGGAGAACAGCTCGAGTAGGAACTGCCATTCTTAAAAAGGACATTTTGAGTGTGATTTGCTTCTGAACTTAAATTCAGATGTCATCATATGAAATTAATTCATATGGATGAATTCATAGAAATACAAACTCTGAGGTATGACTTTTGGAATCAGACTTGAATGAAAATCAATAGCACAATCTAATATTTTATGGAACTATCATTTCTGGGAAAATACAGAAAATGAAGAGTGGCTAAGTGACTAGGAATCTTCAGAGGACTATTTCACATTATAATAAGTGAGACAGATTCCTAAATGACAGATAGGTGTCCAGATACTAAATCTTTGCTGTAAAGCATTCTTAAACTTATGAACATTTCTGAAATGATATTTCTTACTATTGTAAGCAGGTGTAGGGGTAATAAGAGCTACCACTCTCATTCATGTGCTAAGACCATGGGCAAATCTCCCTTTCCCTCTCTTTCTCCATGCCTCTTCCCTCCCTTTTCCCCCTTCACCCCTTTGTCTCCTACTGTCCTAGGTACAGCAACTTTCAGTAATCAATCGAAAAGATCCTTTCTAAAGCCTCAATCCCATGAGTAGCTTGGCTTCTGTTGGAAGCCATCTCCACTGAAGGATTTCAGTCCTTGGTTATCTTTTCAGTTAGAGAGGGGACACAGCAGGCAGTCATACTTAAAAATGCACAGAGATTTGCCAAATTCTTGCTAAAAAAATAATTTTATTATTCTGTTATTAGAAGTGACAATCCTTTCTCAGTCATTTCTCTTTTCTGCCTGTTCCTGCCACTGCACAAGATGGAAATTCAAAACTCTTGTTCACAATTAAAGCTAAGGGAAAATGAGATGTGATGCCTTTGATCCTTTCCAAGTCTTCTACTTTGTTAGAAAATGTCACTGGTGCTACCTGCCTGGAGCACAGGGAGCCGTCCCCTACTCTGTTTTTTACTCCACATTAATGAATTAATGTCTTTCCTACTTATTATTTATCTCATGCTGAATTTTAACAAATAGCTTGCCTGATAACATTGGATGTATGCTCGCTCTTTCAGAAAGTGCCGATCTTTGCAGATGTTGAAATGCCCTGTTTTTAAGCAAGGTTTCTACATAGCAATGTTTATGCAGACTGTTCCATCAGTAATGAGCTTTTGCACTCAATGATATTTCATGCCTTACAAAGTCATACATTACATTTCTGAAAGTTAAAGGAGTAAGACCATTATCCTAATTGACCACTATCCATCTTCTGCTTGGGTAGATTTTACTTCTCCGGGAAAGCTTTTTCTCCCTAAGTTCCAGAAAACCATCCAGAGATATGTGCCGACTCTACTAAAGTTTCTAGAAGAAATCCTAAGGCATAATGGGCTAATTATAAAATGTATTTGTTCTTAGATCATCTTTTTCAATTCAAAAAGGTTGCAGTAAATTCTAGGAAGAAGTGAATGACAATTCTCATTGATTCCAACATGTTCAATATTTGATCCTGCTCTAACAGATTGGCATTTTAATTGGCTTTAATGTGTTCATGATTTGGCCCTGAGGTAATACTTTCCTCAGCAGTCATTTGAAATCAATGGGAAACAATATGAGTTTGCATTATGTATGCAGGGATATACAGTTTTGGAGAATTCCCATGCTGTAGAATGAACCAAAGAAAAGGTTTATGTGAGCTAGAGGCTGCGATAAGTGTATGAGGGATGAAAAATCTAACACTTTACCTGACACTAACTGTAATGGCAGCCTGGGGTGAGTAAAAAAGCAATGGTCTGAAGACAGCTTCAAGTAGCTAACATAGGGCAGATGACAGCCTTTAAAGAAAAAAATATACAGTAAACTCTTCATTAGTCTTGGTTATGGATTATGTCTGGTCCTACCTTCCATTGCACAGTTCTACTGCAGAAATGCTTGATGCAGTGCGAGGGCAGCTTAGCTCAGTTCCCATTTTCCTGTTGCCATTTAGTGGTCTGTTCTCTAGAGAACCTAGAGGCTGCCATGCTTTTCAAAGGTGAAGGCACTCTCTTGTTGCATGTCTTGTATTAGTTGTGGTTTTGCTTCATTCAGATTATGCCACCCTCCCACCAACATGAATAACTGAGAGTGCAACTGTGTTATTTATGTATTTAAAACAGTACATCCATGTGAGAGATGTAACTTCTTTTCATTCTTGTTTTGGCAAGGTCTTATTTCTGATTCTGTTTTCACACAATTTCTGACTCCTAACGGAAATGCAAGCTTCCATTGTTGCTTTGTCATTCAAGCCTGCAGTGAAATTAACCTATTTAAAGGTTTTGCCTCTTGTGTTTTAGTTGCAGAAGTTTGATGGTTTTTCTAGCTCAGTTTGATTACACACACTTCAGTTTTGTTTATTTGCTCTTTAGACTAACAGGTAGATGGAACGGGTTTGTTGTTTTTAATTTAGTGATCCTGAACTCATCACACTGGAAGTATTAGATATCTCTGCTTAACAGAGAAGCAGAGTTGCCAGAGTCCAAGTAGCTCAGATCAGTCTCAACAATCTTGTCCCCACCCAAAACTGGAGAGCACAGCTGAGGCACCTCTCCTGCTTTCTTTTTGCCCAAGGGCACTGTGGGTGAATCTTTGTGCTTTTTTGCACCACAAACACCCTACACAGCACTTAATACCTGAATTCCCCGCCAGGGCCCTGAGTGCACTGACAGCCTTAATTGCCCTGGGCATCCTGACCTAACCCCCACACTGTGACCCTGCCCATGGCCCTGGGATCCCTGTTTCATCTCAAGCCAAAATCCCAGGCCTTTTCAGTCATGCTGGGCTGTGACTAACCCAGGCTGCCATGATCAACCTGCTGTACTCTGCTTGTCACCCCCTCCAGGTGAGGCACCAGCCCTGCTGTCACCGTCAGTTCCTGGCTGCTGATCCTAGTGGGGCTGCCTCTCTCCCTCTGCTCCCTGGCACTCCTTGCATCCAGGCTACTGGGGATGCTTATCGCTTTTATCACTGTCAGACTGAGAGCGCTAAGCCAGTAATAGTTGTAGACTGACAGCCAGTCTGCCCCTGTGCAAGCAAGGGTGGTTTAGCAGATTCCCAGGCTCTTCCAGTCTCCTAGGGCCTCCTGAGAGGCAGTTACTGATAGCTAAATACTGAGAACATGTTCGTAAGTTACTTCCTGTTCAGCCATTTCCAGACTGAACCACTGGAGTCGCCTCTTTCCATAAGGAGACCATTAAATTGCTAAATATTTGATTTGCTTCTAAACAACATCCCAGTAGATACTGACAGAGCTTCATTATTTGTTTGAAGATTTGTTTGTACAGCATTGGCAGTCTATTTCCCAAAAGAGCTTCTGGCTCCTTGCCCTCCTGAAGAGCAGCAAAACTCCGCATTAACGGCTATCCCCACTCCTACCATGCTGAGTGTAAACAGCAAATGCATTCAGTTTATTCTCTGCTTTTAACACCTGCAATTTAAGCCTTGAATTTAATTTATAAAATCTCTCTCCTTAACTCATCTACACTACTAAGTTGTGAAAGATTAATTAAAAATAGGATATGTACTACAGTAGGAAATCCTTTCCTAAGCTGAACCTCTTGGCATCTTTACTCCAAGCAGAGAATATGGATGTAGTGTCTTTGGACGCCCTTCAGCAAGGAAAAAAAAATAAAATACTGGGCAGTGGGGCAGCCTCAGCCAGAAATGACAGCAAAACCATACTATTGTAAGATGACATGGAAGTTACACAGAGATTACCTGCTCAGTGGAGATCTAGGGCATTTGCCTCTTACTCTGAAAAGCCTAACTTAACTCAAGCCTCTTCACAGTTTCTCTTAGTTCTAGCAAATGGAGCAGACTCCCCAACTGCTGTTAAGCAAAGCTGTGCCTCAAGGGTTAATTTATTGTAGGTAAAGCTATGTCTGAATTTGATTTAACTCCAAGGTTAAGTTCAGGCAAAACCATCCCTCAGCACACTGTAAAAACAGTAGTCTCAATCTCATTATCGTTTCCTTTCTGTGATCTTTTTCCTGTTTCTTGGATTTACTTCTTGTTTATGATAAGCAGAGGCCAATTAGCAGAGAGGCTGCCGTGTTCTTAACAAAGCTTTTGTATTTTGGGAATATGATACAGTCAGCAAAATCAGCTGTTTTCCTTCCTTTTCTGCTTTCCTTTCACACTTGGTAAATACATGAATGCTTGGTAAATATGAGCAAAGCGTTATGGATGCTTGGTAAATATGAGTGAAAAATAACTTCAATTAAGAGTGCAGCAAAACTATTATATGAGAAGAAAAACATTTCCTCGTGTCCAGTTGCCTGTGCTGTGACCCCAGTCATCACAGTCCTAAATTGCTTTATTTCAGGCATTATGGGATGGATGTTATTTTCTGTGAAAAGAATTACTGTTGTGTTTCTAACTCCATATGCTCCATCAGTGCAGATTCAAATGGCACTGTACAATGTGCTTCAGCATTCTGCTCACAGAACTAAAATTTCTCACGGAAATAGTTTGCCTTAATGCAGCAGTCCGTGAAAAGGCTGCATGGGAATCTGAAGATAACTGTGGGCATTACTGAAATATCTATGTGAAGATCCAGTTCAACATTTCCCTGGCAATAAGTAGACCCTTTTATGAAAGGCTTTTTTAGTTGCCACCTACCAGTCTAGATTTACCATCACAGGACTGTGTGGAGTTCTCTTTCCAGAGCTCTGCTGGTAGTTCCTGGCAAAGAAAAAGTTTATTTTCTAAACCATCTGACTCTTATTTGCCCAAAGCAAGAGAAAGGAAAAATTTATGGCTTGGGAATGCTTTGCATTCAGAATTTTTCATAGCAATATTTAATTTTTAATGTGGCCTGAATGTTCTTCCCCCCAAACTACTATGACCACACATTATAAAATTACACTGAGTAGTTACTGTCTCAAGACCTCAGCAGCACTGGACTGACAGATTTCTTTGTATCAGCTGGGCGTGATCTGGCCAGCTCATACACAGTCAGGAAGAGAGGCAAGGACATCCTCAGTGAGGGTGCTCTGCAAAACCACCTGTTTGGTATAATTTGTATTGCTTGCAATACAAAACTTTTGCAACAATCTTGGTAGATGTCCTGGAATTGAGTTATTTATGAGCAAGGACGAGTACTGGAAGTGGTTTGGATGGCATTTAGGATATTTCACCATCAGTAGCCAGACTCTGCTGCAATGGTTGTGACACATCTGGGTGAATAATATCATAGACAGGACTGTCCAATCTGTACACTAGCAGTACAAAATCTGTGTTTTGGTACGCCCAAGGATAAGCTGGTTCTGTCCAAAAAGAGCACCCCCCTGTGCCTGCACTAGTGAAACCAAACTGAAGTACAGATTTACCTGAACCAGCAGGAAAATAACTACTTTGTTTGTCTCACCAAAAGAAGGAAATAAAATTGGATATGTCAGTATTGTCTCTTCCATGTTTTGCTGCTTGTTTCTGAAGAGCTCCTGCAGTATGGTCAGTTCCAAGTGTCTCAGCACATTCCTGTTCTTAGTAAAGATTAATTAGCTACCCAACATATTTCTTTAATCACATGATTGCAGATTGCCTGATTTTTACTTGTGTCTTGGTTTGCTGTAGTGTTGGAGGGCTACCATACAAGAAGGGAAGAAGGAGGCTGCGCCAGCTGTGTGGGGCTCAGCACAAAAAGTCCACTACCGCTGTAACCAGCTGGAAGAGGGAAGCGAGCAGCTGGTGCTGGGTGGCCTGCAGGTCTCTGTGTCAGGCTGTGGCAAGGAGAGGTGGATTCTCAGCCCCCCCCATCTCCCTATGGGAATGCTTATCCTCCAGACTGTAGCTGTTCTGAGGATGACTTGTAGGGCCGCCCTGCCTTAGATTGTTATGGGAAGACTTGTGTAGGGAACAGCAGAAGGAGAATTTGCTAGTGCTTGGCAGTAGCCAGACTTTGCTGGCTTTAAACTTACATTGCAGGGAGGGAGGTCATCAAATTAAGGAGGACAGGAGGAAGAAATGAGCAAGGAAAGGTTGGTGTTTGTTGACAGGGGTCTCTTGGACTTTACCATCACAGCTGTTCAGATATCCCAATCTCATAGTATTTATTGAGATGCTCCAAAGAAGTTAGATGTGCAGTACCTTTCATCTTATTACATGTACTTGACCCTCTGAGACAAGCAGAACTCAGCATTTATAGGTAAATCTGAATATGCTGGAGGCTAGCAGAGGGTATGCTCTGTTCAGACAAAGAGGGAGGCTGGGCTAGCAAAGGGTCTCAACAGCCTGGACAGGAGCTGAAGTTGGCCTCCACACAGAACCTCAGCAGAAGATTTTATGGATTGACAAAGAGGCTTTCCAAAATACCGAAAACTTGGTAAGTGTCAATGTAATGACATTGCAACTGAGGTGTTGGTTTTCCTTCCTCTCTATCACAGGGCAGTATTTGGCTTGTGTCAGTTCCCCGTGCCAGAATGGAGGAACATGTATCAATGACAGACAGAGTTTTATTTGTGCCTGTCGCCACCCCTTTGGAGGAGTCAACTGCAGTACGAAGCTGGTGAACGACAATTCTCTGAGTGTCGGCAAGTAAAGAATTTAGTAGTGCAATATGCTAGCAGTACCAGCCTCTGCCCCAGGGCCTAATTAGAGAGCATTTGCTGGTCAAAGGTCTCACATTTCACTTTAATGAGTGCTAACTCAGGTAGTAGTGTCCTGTGTTTTGGTGCCAAAGACATCAATCCTCGTGGGTGACTCATGATCTCTTTCTTTAATATGACCAGACGATGGGATTAAATTGGGCTGGGACCAGCCATAATAGCTGGAAAGCTCCCTGCCCAATTGTGCAGAGTGGGAGGGTGTGCAGTAGATGTATCTGAACATGATATCATGGAATTTGAAGGGGGAGGTAAAATCACATCCCTGGGGAATACTAGCTTCAGCACGGCCATAAATGCTTTATAAATACCAGTAGCTGCCATGATATGTGGGACTATGGCCTCAAGGAGTCATTTTAGGCATGCCTCTGATTTTCATCAACAAAGGATGCAGCCCTTGAAAGATATTTCAAAAAAGAAAAGCAGAAACTGTGCTTATTTAGTCCAGAAAACAAATAAATACTTTACATCCAGGCCACATGGAATGTGAATTTTATGCAGCTTTCAGCAGTCATTTGGCTGATTCTCACTCACGACAGCATATGAATAGTGAATAAAATCATTTGTACAGTGGCAGGGAATCATAGTGTGCAGTCTCAGCTTGAAGAGAAAAACATATACTTTTATTCCCTCATTTAACATCAGGAATGCTAAACCTCTTCAATGTTTGTCTAAGATTTGTGGAGAAAATTCTTGGCTTCAGCACACACAGATGAGCAATGAAAGAGATCCTGGGGTGGGCAAAACTTCGGGGAGGGGGGAAGAAGGGGAAGAGGAAGAAAGAAAAGAAAATCAGCAGCTGCCTTAATGATAACATAGTCCAGACAAACATAAAGTTCCCTTGCTGTTTCTAAAATTATTCTCTCGTGGATACACCTAGCACTAATTGTGAAGAAAATAATTACTTTTTATACAGTACAGAAAAACTCTGTGTTTATGCAGAAATACCATGTTTCTCTTGCTCAAGCTACTGGACAATGTGACTTCAGAAAAGCTGCTTTTGGTCTTCTGGCTTGTCTGACTTGCCTTTATACAATGTAACATTCCTTGACATTGTTCTTTATTCCTTTCCAGATTTTTCAAAAGGGTCATACAGATATGCACCTATGGTGGCGTTTTTTGCCTCTCACACGTATGGAATGATGACTCCAGGACCCATCAGATTTAACAACCTGGATGTCAACTACGGAGCTTCATTCGCCCCAGCAACTGGGAAGTTCCATGTTCCCTATCTGGGGGTCTATGTTTTTGAATATACCATTGAATCATTTAGTCCACGTGCCTCTGGCTATCTGGTCATTGATGGAATAGACAAACTCACTTTTCAGGCTGAAAATATTAATAGTAACAAGTACACTGACAGAGTAATTACTGGAAATGCTTTGTTAGAGTTAAATTACGGTCAAGAAGTCTGGCTCAGACTGGCAACTGGCTCTATACCAGCCAAGTATCCACCAGTAACTACATTTAGTGGTTACTTGTTGTATCGTACCTAAGTCAGTCATAAATGTAAACCATTACCATCAAATGAAGCAAACTGCATGTGAATTTATCTTTGCCTTTAAATACTTTGTTTCTTTAGCAGCAGTAAGTTTCTCAAAGTAACCAATGTGATGGCATTTGAAGTGCTGATCCTCCAGGAATTTGCTTGGTTGTAGCCATGTGCACATCTACAAAGAGAGTCCACAGGCTGGAGATGGGGGAAAAACAAGCGTCTTCCTTGTATAAGCATGACTGCGAGGCACAAATTGATTTATGTCCTACATTTACATTGCATAAGCATACTTACACAAGGTTGCTGAGAATCAGTTCTCAAGACAAATCAAAGCTGGTGTTGATTATTCCTTTACAACCTGAGTGCATACCAAAGGTAATGGATAGATTTTGATCGCTCAGATGCTGGGTTACTGCTTAGCTCATTGTATCAAGTGATAATCATGTGTATATATTCTGTTTGCAAAAACCATATTACTTTTTCATTTTGCCTGGCAATATTCACCACATACCTTGATAGGTGAGCAGCGTTTAATTGATTCATGATTTTTTGTGTAACCAGTATGATAACAAACTGGTTTTTTATCTAGCAGAAAAAAACCAAGAGGGAATACTTAAAAGCTTCAGGTTAGAAATAAGGTGCTCATTTTTAGCAGTGAATATAATTAGTCATGAGAAAAACATTGTTGGTGAAGCCTCTCTGTTTGAAGGATTTAAACCACATCTGGGTTTTCCTTAGGTGATGTTTTTGAGCAAACATGGTTATACTGGCTTCACACAGATCTTAGTATGTAAACTTAGGCCTATAAAATACACAAGGTTAAATGAGCTAATCATAGTACTTTTAAGTTTGAGCTCTATAAATCTATGATTTTGTTTGTTTCTGCATTATATTCACTAACTACTGAGGCAAGATGAAATGAACTTCAGTCTGCATAAACCAGAATGTGATTTCCAAGTACCAATCCAATAAAAAAAATATTTTTAGTTCATGCTATGACTGCCTGGAAAAATAAACCCTCATAGACCCTTCGCATCCTAATCAGTTGCAAAGCCCTGGGTTGCTGCAGTTTCTTTATATCCCACGGACTGGTGTAACCGACCAGGTTTGTTTCTGGTTATTGCCTTTGTTAATGCTAATTGATCAGGTTTTAGGTCTCTGGGTGTTTGTCTCCCTCCCTTTCCTTATCCTCCCAGCTGAAAAAATAAACTTTCTCACACTCCGCATGTCCTTATTAATTAGTGCCACCGACCAGGTTTGTTCTCATCGCTACCTCCCTTACCATGTGTCAGGCACGTTTCTCTCTGCATGTTCTTGTTTATGGCTCCTTTGACCAGCTGCTCTTAAAGGAGCAGATGCTCTCCTTCCACGGCCCTTATGCTCAGTTGGTGTTAACCGGCGTGCTCCAGTGATCTATGCCAATTTATTGAAGCCTGGAATGTTTTGAAGCTCCCTGAGTTACTTTGTTTTCCGCTGTCAGGAACTTTTCTTGTTAACACATGAGAATCTTCAGCTGTCTTCGTAGTATTGCTTAATGTACCTTACTATATCTGAAGGTGAATGTGCCTGAAATGACAGAATCCTCCCATGCTGGATGTGGATGAGAGAATTCACAGCATTTTTCCTCAGGTGTATAAAACTACACTTTGCTGTTCAAAACTGAAATGCCCATTCTCCAGCAGGAGCACTGGTGATGAAGCGTGCCTGTGGGCACTGGCTACCTGAACTACAGAAGCCTCCAGCACTGGATGATGTTCTCCTGGCTGTATGAGCACGCCCTACCACAGATGGTGCTTAAGGACAGCAATTGAGAATTGATGAAAACTTTCAATCCAAGTTCTTTTTCTGAGGCCCTAAATCCACTAATTAATTAAGGGATCTTGCAGCACAGAAATACTTACTAAAATATCCTATGTTTCCTTGAAGGATCTGAAAAAAAAACGGAGCCACTACTCTCTGAGTCAACTGCATGTCTTGCTAACAGGTTGGAGTGGTTTGCTGTTGTTTGTATTTTTGTTTTGGGTTTTTTTTTTTTGAGTCCAGAAATCCTTTCTTCTTTGTACCTGATGGATTCTTAATGTACCATGAACCCTGAATGAGCGTGCTACAGACCTTTCTTCTGTTGCATACCATATTTTTCCGTAAGCACTCAAAATCTTTGATACAACACTAACTCAGCCTACCGTATCATTGAGTTTTATCAAATATAATGACCACAAGCCCCAACCCCTCCTTTTATGATTTAGTCATTTTAATGCGTTTAGTCCTCTTTATTCCTGCTGTGGCTATGGCTAAATGGCATGAAAATTACTCTGCAGATGAAATTCAAATGACCCACCAGAGACCGCATCTCTGTTTTAATGCGACTTTCTTCACCCTTGCTGCCCTTGCCGCTAAGTTCTTCAAGCTGGGTCCTCATCTTCACTGGCTCTATTTCCCCCCCAGCACCCGGATATTTTGTATGTCATTGTATTAGTTATCTCTCCCCTTTTCTTTTCTCCTTTTTTTTTTCTCTCACAAAATCCCAAATTCATTGGGGTAGAGTAAGAATTCTGATTAAAACCACACCTGTAGGAGTAACACATAGAAAAATAATTTCCCTAATAGAAAATAGTACTGAAGCTAATTCTCATTGTACTATTTAAAATATGGGAAAAATAATATTTTAAAAATATAATAAATGTACACTCCCCTTTTTATACTGTGCAACAATCCATTCAAATCTTTCCTCGGATGTACTAAAACTAAGTATACTTGGCTTTGTATATTGTTAAAAACTGAAATGCAGATTCTTGACTGTGAAGATGGGTTTGCCTTGGCCACTGAGGCTTGTTTGCAGGCCTGTGACTGCATACCTGGGCTGCCTGGGCCAATGAAGCAAACAATGTTGAAAAATAACTGAGGATCAATAAAATCAGTCAGCCTACCCATTATGCAGAATAGACAGCTATCAGTCGGAACTCCCAGGAGAACTTTTTAGGCATCAACCAGGAAAGGTAGTTCCCAAGGCACCTTGTCACCTCTGCTTTTCATTTTCACACTCTGATTTGCATTCCCTAATGATAGCAGGCAGCAAATCTGAACGTTCATCTCTACCCACAGCCCTTGTGAGGCAGCACAAAGCCATCCTGAGCCTTTGTACTTCAGAGTGAGCGGTGTTCTCTTTATTTGGGTGACTCAATAACCATGGCAACATTTTGTCTGGTTTGGCTTTGACAAGCCCATCCAATTTACTCCGGAGCTTGCATTATCATTTCCTCACCTATACCAACCAAATCATCACTGAACACATTCTCCAGCCCCTCGTATATTTAACATTCACGCTGAGATCAGCAGTTTATTTTCTTCGCTTACCTTTTCTAGCTGAATAGCCAGCACAGCCCTGCTTCGCTCCAGCTTGTGCCAAACCTCCCTGCTAACACATGCCTGCCTGGTGCTGACTTATGGGTATTGCCGTCTGTCCGTACATCTGGGATATTTTTGTTCAGTTATTTTTTTTTTCTCAGAGATAATATCTCCATTGGTAGCAAGCGGGAGGAAAGCCATTATTTCTGAGTTCAGGCATTGACCTGAAAGCATCTATTAGAAGCAACACTGCAGCTAAACCCCACCAAAATCAGGGGGATCTGATAATTAAGAACCTTTGAGAGGGGGATAACAAGTGCGTAGAGACAGTTGCAAAACTGAATCTTCCTAGCAGCTAAATTGGGGCAGCTGAACAGGAGAGTGCAAAACAATGTGAAACAAATTAAGAAAAAAAAAAAACCAAACCATTTTTTTACATTTCCAAAGAACAAAAATGTATACCATGGCTTCTCACATCTTTCACTGGTGGTCACTACTTGGGTGCAGGAACTATTGCTTAGCAGCTCCATGGAGTTCATTGACCCCTTCAGGTCATCAGATGTATCACAGAGTTAGTAAGGTCTACATTTTTTCATCCGGTTTTAATTTGCTTAATTCACACTTCTTCCTCTGCTCAGCTGACTGCTAGAAAGCCTGAGCCCCGTACTCCTGTTCCCGTGCTAGAATGTTATCAAAAGCAGAAGATGGGAATCTTCTTTAGTTATTACAGAGGAAGTTTTTATAATTAAGAAATCTTCCTGGTGTAATCACATTTTCAGCAGAATTCTATAAGAAGTACAAGTATTTACCACAACTTTGTATTTCAAATACCCAGTAGAGGTCCCATTGTAGTAATTTTCTCTTTGCAAGGCTGCCATTTTCCCTTTTTGCACGATAGCAGTGACGGCAGGAGAGTTGTCAAGATATAAACGAAACACTGTCTTTAGTTGGGACTCCAGTCAAGAGTGCTTGGTAAGAAAACTTTATCAGCAAGCTGCTTCCCAGCTGAAGTTGCTATAGATATGTTAAAACCAACACGCTGGCTTGTAATGAACTTCCTTGCCCTGCTTCCCCACCCGCAGGAATCTGTGGTGGCTGCTAGCTGAAAACAGTCTTCTGCATTCACATATGACATGTAAACAAACTGAAGTGTTTCTGAAAATATTTATTACGGTGGTTGCTGGTGAAGATTCTCATCTTACAAAATGCAAGTTGCAAGCAAAACAGACCATGGCTGTTTACAAACAGCATACAAGTGCTTCCAGTAAGCTTGCTATTCAGATCTGCAGGAGTTGGGAGATACCATACAAATGATCTTAAGTGCCCCAAAGTTCTTTATAAACAACAAAACACTTTTGAAAGTTCTTCGACCCCGTTAGTGGAAACTGGTATATCTCACATCCACACAGATTTAGCATGATGAAGGTTTGTAGGTCTCAAATGAAATCACATATTTGACGCTAAACATCTACTAGAGCTTCCTTCCCTTTTATCTAATGGCAAATTCAAGAACAGCAGCAATTAAAAAAAAGAAGTTACCAAAATGATGGACGTGTTTAGACAGAGAATTGCCCTCAGCTCTACCTGACTACTCTGACTCCTCTGCAAATTGCCTTGGAAGGGAACAAAAAAAGAAAGTTCAGCCATTCATTGCTAGACTACTTATTGCTACTTACTGACGTGAAAAAATACATGTGAGAAAATAGTTCATGGTTACTTCCTGACAAAGAAAGGGCCATTACCAGCTTATACAAGCAAGAGACAATTTTCAGACTCAGCATTTAGACACATTCTAGAAGAAGATAGTAGACCTCAGGTATGGTTTTTGTCAATAATTTCTGTAGTCTAAGCTGCTCACTCTGTTACCTTGTCCCCAACACCTGGGTGTTAATTCAGCGCTATCATAATACATTTAACTCTGGAAAAACGGGAACTATGCTTGCAGGAAAAGGAGAGACACCTCACTAAAATTTAAAAGGCAGCAAAGGAAACTGTGGAATGCCATCAAGAATGTGTTAAACACAGCCTATCTTGGCCAGAAGATGCTAAAGGTTATTCCTTTTACATGTTGAATTATTTGTGTCAGCTAAACACAAAGATGAGAGCTGTGAGGAACTCCTACCTTCTAGAGCTGAAGATACAGACCTAGGTCCACCCTTCAATTTGTCTGCGGGCTTGTCTTGTTTGCAGAGGTTTGGGCTTTGACTTGACCAGCACGTATGGCCATTTTCCCCAAAGGAAGTTCAGGTGCTTAAATAATTGTGAAGGAAAGGCACAGATGCATAAGCCAGGGAAATAACACAGGCCCTCTTTGTACCTAGTAAAGTATAAAATAATTTTTTACCCTTTTGCTTGTTTGATGTACCTTACAACAACCACATATTAAACAGTCTGCAAGTTGGTTTTTTATCCAGCAAACATCTGAAAAATTAAACAACTGAAAGCTTTAAAGAAAATGCATAAATAACAATCCATACAACCTCCTAAATAAGGCTGAAGAGAAAAATAAACTAAAACTAAGATGTTTTAATATACTCGAGCAGTAAGGGAGAACTTTCATCAACAAACAGGATGCCCAGCTGAGAGGGGCTGTATGAAAGGTGAGCTTTTATAGCCATCTCCCCTGTGGCATAGAAAGGCTTAATTTTGAATTATTTCAGAATAGAAACTAACTTTCCTCATGGAGTTGTTGTCTAGGAAACCGATTTCCATGTTTCAGTGTGTGAAGTAGATTTTCTTGTGGGAATTCACCTCTGTGGTGCGTTATGAAGCTTATTTGGTGGGCATGAGATGTTACCACACAAGTACAAACCTTCACGACAAATTTCAGTGGGGGCTGAGAGCTTGAACCACTGCCCCTGTGAAGCCCCATGCCAGGGGCACTCTGTACGTGTTCTTCAGTCTCCCGCAGCACCCGTGTGCATTCGCTGTGGCTCAGAGGTAAACCACAGCCCTGTCTTTTCTCAGCCTTTTCTGTCTCCTACCCAGCATTTCTTTCTACTACCCTGCTGGTTTTGAGAATGACCAGGCTGTGATGACTTTGGAAATCGTTTATGACTCAATATCCTTGCACCAGACTTCTTCTGAGCCATAAAATAAGCCCAACTTTTTTAAATTATTATTTTTAGTTTTAGTTTGCTAAGTCCTGGAAGCTCGTGTGGAAGAAGCGGTAGAGTATTCTTTCAATCTATTTGTACACAAAGACTATTTCATTGTTGTTTGTGTGTGGATCCCCCTTTTTTTTTTCAGGAAAAGCTGGTGAGGAGAAATTCCTTTTCAAGCAGGCAATACACACTTTCGTTAGAGGAGAAAGCACATGTGGCTGAGAAGCTGTCCAGTGGTCCTGTGCTTTAAACTTCATGCTACTTCTTGCCATGCTTTTAATTTTTACAGATGTATACACAATCTGACCACTCACTCGGTAGCTTGTTTCATACCTCCCTCTGCAGATTATACACTCTGAGGTTATTTTCCTGGTGACTGTTAATGAGACAATGTGTGTACGTCAAAGGCTCTGTACTGGCGGGCAAAAATAACCGACCTGTTATAAAAATACTTGAAGATCCTTTCAGGCTAAGATACGCTGTTGGTAACCCAGCAATGCTGCCCAGCAGAAGGCTGTAGGCAGTAGGTAGACCTCAATCTCTTTTTTGAAACAGGATTAGAAGCAGGTTCAAAGATATGAAGGTGGAGGTGGACGGTTAAAACCAGAGGATAATTATAAACATTGCAGGAAGAGTCAGTCAAGAGCTGGTATGGGAATTTGTTGCCTGGTGTATAGGATAGACTTGCAGAGCTTTTCGCCACTGCTGAGAGTCAGGTGAAAAATTCTTTTCTGTGCTGGTCAGAAAAACTTATTTACTGAACACAGAGAATGAATGCAAGACATATAGATCTGTAAAATTAGGTTTAACTAAAGCATTTTACACAAAGTCGATGTCCTGAAAGCAGAAGGGAGGTACAGGACAAAGAATCGTGCCACTTCTGAAACTTGCCAGCAAAGCTATCGATGGGACCAGCAAAGCTGAATCTGAGGGGATGTGAACAGCATGCTCGCTTTGTTACTGGGAAGAACATGGTTAAGCTGGGGGCTTCTAGGGCACCTTGGGCAATCTTAGCTCCTATTGTGCCATCTCCAAATATTAGATCAGAACTGGGGTATAACTTACAAACGTTTATGTAAGAAGCCTGACTCCAGCTTGTGCACTGATGTGTATGTACAGAGCTTCCATTGGCTTATGAGCACTGATAAAAAAACCCTCACTGACTGAAGTGTCTCTCTCATGTCCAATTACCTGGCATCAGCTGCCTGCAATTCTGAATACCCTTTGTAATAACTTACCATGGAAAAAGTTGAATCCTTATCTAAATGAGAACTGCTCAACCAAATTTAAGCCAAGTAATAGATCTTAAAAAATATTTGTATAAGAAAATAATGAGATTACATTTTGCAGTTAAAAATCCCAAGATAGACTTCAAAAACTGCAGCAAAAAATGTCCAACAATTTTTCAGTATATATTGAGGGAAGCTAAAATTAAGGAGTTGGTTTTGCAGCTCTTTAGTTCTGCTAACTGTATTGAACTTGTAGGAGGGAGGAAGGCTGTTCTCTGCACACGGGGAGCAGTGCTAGTGGCAGTATTAGTGTGGCAAAGTTTTTAAAATCTCAGGCTTACGTGGTTATAGCAGTGAATAAATACCAAGCCATATGTGTGTTGCTCTTCCTGCTTGATGGATTAGAGCTATATGGAGCAACATGTGCATGGCAGGTACTTGACTGCAATGATGTTGAAAAGAGCAATATGTTTGACAGAAAGAAATTACCATTTACACCAGGCATATAAGAAGTTGAAGTATCAGAGCAGTGGAAGTGCCCGACAGCACTGACAGGTTAAGAGCCAGGTTCCTGCTCAAGCCAAGTTTTCTCGCTAGTCTCCTGTTGTGTTTGTACCTTTTCACCTTCAGGACACTAAGATATGATCATGAGCCTCACAGCATGCAACCAGTGTGGTTATTAAGAGCAGCAATGTCTGTTTGCCATCTGTGAAGGGTGTGACCAAAACTAGTGAATGCTGGTGACGTGCTCCTAAGCCACCGAGTGTTAGGGTGGATCACTGAACTCAGGATGAAATGTTGCCTATAACCAGTGAGGCTGCTGTCTCTGTAAACTGGATAGCTCTTGGTTCTCAACTATTGACTAAAATAGTGATGTCTAGTGGTAAAAGGGCCATCCTGGAGTAATCTTTCACCACCATCCAAGTTACTACTTTTCTTCCCTGTCATGGTTTAACCCCAGCCACAACTCAACCCCAGGCAGCCGCTCACTCACTCCCTCCCAGTGGGATGGGGGAGAGAATCGGAAGAGTAAAGGTGAGAAAACTCATGGGTTGAGATAAAGACAGTTTAATAGGGAAAGCAAAAGCCATGTGCACAAGCAAAGCAAAGCAAGGAATTCATTCACTGCTTCCCACCGGCAAGCGGGTGTGCAGCCATCCCCAGGAAAGCAGGGCTCCATCACACGTGACGGTGGCTTGGGAAGACAAACATCGTCACTCTGAATGCTTCCCCCTTCCTTCATCTTCCCCCAGCTTTATATCCTGAGCATGACATCATATGGTGTGAGATATCCCTTCAGTCAGTTGGGGTCAGCTGTCCCAGCTGTGCCCCCTCCCAGATTCTTGTGCACCCCCAGCCCACTCGCTGGTGGGGTGGGGTGAGAAGCAGAAAAGGCCTTGACTCTGTGTAAGCACTGCTCAGCAACAATTACAACATCTCTGTGTTATCAACCCTGTTTTCAGCACAAATCCAAACCACAGCCCCATACTGGCTACTGTGAAGAAAATTAACTCTATCCCAGCCAAAACCAGCACACTTCCCACAATTATTTTCAAAATCCTGGCAACAACAGCTTGGTTATGAAGCCACTTCCCAACTAACACCTTTAATGAGAAATTTTTCATTGGGTTTTGAGCTTTCCCCAGCATGATGTCTATCCTCTGCAGAGCTACAGCACCAGCCACACGCTCGTGTGTGCAGAGAAGAGCACGCGGCAAGCGCTGATGCTGTTGGACTTGTCTCTCGAGCCTGACAGAACTGATCCCAGCAGTTCACCTCTGAAGTGGTCAACACTTCTGCGGTATTTCAATCTCTCTGTAGTGAATCCCATACAGCATCGTGCTTTTGACTTGCTTTTATTTCCTGCCAGTTGTCTCCAGACACACTGTGAAATCTCACGAAGGCTCAGTTTTTACATCCATGCTGCTCTGAACGTTTATGTTTCTCTGGAGCAAGCAGCACATAGCGTAATTTCCACCATCACTGTTATGCTGATGATTCGCTGTTTATTTATCAAACGTTTGGGAATTTACTTTCAAATCCTGTAACTTCCATAATCCAGGAGTGTAAAAGGAATTGCCTCAGAAGCGGCATCTTTCTCTGCCACCTCAGTACCCCTCTGTGTTTGTTTTAAGTCTGAGTGTTGTGTGATCTCTGATCCGTTTTGCCTTATGAACTTTGCAAACACGACTGGGTTCCCATGCACCTGTTTAGGGTCTGGTCTGTGAACACAGCGCTTCCTTCAGTCATCCCCAGAAAGCTGATTCACCTGGGCCTTAAAAAATTAAGTTCTCCTTTTGGGGTACCTTCCCTTCAAGGCTGGACCTGAATAGCTCTTCCCTCCCCACCTCTCCAGCAGACGTGTATCTCGGGGGTTGCGATAGTGATTTCCATCTCACCGGCCTGGGCTTTCCTGCCTGGCTTGGGGAAACCCAGCTTGAGAACAGCATGAACAGGAACAATTTCTGGATGGTGGGTTTCACATGGAACCAAACCCACCCATAGCCAAAGAGAAATGAGAGACTTTATGTCTCTCAGCATAAAAACTAACTTCAGTAAAGCTATGCTTACTGGTAACTGCAGAGCCCCTAGCTCCTAATCTGGTGTCATACATGGCTTTATACATGTTGATCGTGAAAAGGAATTTAAAATACTTTGAATGATTCTGTTTTTTTCTCCTCCTGGGATCGCTTTGGTGTCCGATACTTTCTTGTTGGAGTGGGACGATTTGTCACAGCATTTCAAACCGTTAGCTTGAAACTATGGATTCCTCTGGAGTCCCCAAAATATTTGAAGCGAAACACTTCAGAATTCAAAGAGGCTTTGCTCAAATACATAGATACAGAAATGCTTTCACAGAAACAGTTGCAACCCTTTTTAAAAATCCCCTCATTTTCACACCCTGATGCATTACAAGACTAATTCTCCTTGCAGCTTGCAGATCTAAATTGCACATTTTGAAGTCACATAGCTTCTCTCTATTCTCCTAGGAGCTACGAACCCAGTTCCTCTGAAAAATGAGCCAGACTGTTGAACTGCTATAATCTTTCAGAAACCAGTGACATTTTGCTTTGGGAACTCACTCTGATATACTCACACATTGCCAGTTTTACACGAATTGCCAGATATTCCTGCAAAGCTAAAATCCTCCAACCTAAATGGCTTTATCACGCATGTGTCCTCACGATCCTTTTATCCAACCATATGGGATGAGTTCGGGATGCACAGCGGCTAATTTGTTAATTATTGTATTGTGCAGACGTACAGAAGGGCAGCAATTCAAGACTTAAAGACAAACCCAATGAAAACAAAAGGAAAGCATCTTGCTTTGTCTGGCCTCTCCTTCCTTTGTACCAATACCATCTAAAACAGTTTTTCCCATTAAGATTAAAACAAGCAGCTTGATTCTTAATGATAGCAATTATTTTTGAGTGCTCTGGTGAGTATAATTACACTGTCAAGAGTTCACTTATGTTCCTCGGGTAGCCATGTGGCTCTGTTTCAGATTTCCGATTTCTCTCTCCTACAGGATCTGCGCCCCTTAAGTGGTTGTAATGTTGCTCCCGGTCTGATACGCTTGTGCTCGTGCTGCGATGAGCTGCACGCCGCCTGCCCACAGCCGCAACGTAGGGCTGAGCAGATAAATCCAACAGCCCGCGCTCCAGAGGCTCCTGCTCTCTGCTTCCTAACAGGTGGCTGCACAGCAGGATCTGAGCCTGGGAACGTCACTGGAAAATGGAAGTGGGAGAGGGAGAGAAGGAGAAACCGTGTTGAGAATGTGCAACAGAAATAACCCTTAAAAGCCTAGGTGTGAGCTGCATCCTGAGAATGATGAAAGAAAGGATGTTACTGGAGTGAGAGAGCCCAGCGTTAAGGGAAATGCCTCACAGGGAAAGGAAAGGGAAAGGGAAAGGGGAAGGGAAAGGGAAAGGGA
>BOSO01006419.1:50807-98525 GCA_018403395.1 Gorsachius goisagi
TTTCCAACCAAAGTGATTCTATGATTCTATGATTACAGCTCACAAACGCTAAGGATCCTGCCCAGAAAAGTGGAGAGCCTCCCTGCTTTTGGGAGGAATGAGCAAAGAAGTGTGTGCAGTTTATACATGCTTGCTGGTATTTCAGCCAGGAATCTGAAGTCAAGTTGGTTTTTGGCACAGGTTTGGTGGTGGTTGCTAATTACAATTAACCATTATTGTCTGTTAAGTGCTGGCAGACGTGAAGGGAGAAAGTGCCACCCCCAAGCATGATAATGATCAAATAAATCAGCAGTTGGTGCCAATAATCTTGATCCAAAGAGCTAAGGTGCAGCTGAGGTACAGACTTGGGCTTGATGAAGATTCTGCAGGTAGTGCTAGGTTAGCCTTGATGTGGTGTGGGAGCCAGGATAGTCCCTCATGCTTCTCTTGCTAGGATAATTCTGCAGCGCTTACAAGAACAAAATGCAATTTCAAAAAGTGTTGACCGTTTGGATCCTGACTCTGAGAATGTGTTCAGGGAGATAGACAAGCTACCTAACAAGGTGAGGTTTTTTTCTCTCAGTACTTCAAACCGTACCAGTTACATGAACTAGAAAACTACAGGACTGAAGCTGGTACAAAAGTTTGTCTTGATTTTTCTAAGATACATGAGGGGGTGGTGGTGGTGTTGCATTTAGGATCTGGTTTAGGGCTTTAAATCCTCTTTATAAAAATGATGTCAAAAATAGTAGTGAACTATAAAGCATGTGGTATGGCAATATCAGTGTGAGCATCAAGAAAATCCTTAAACTACCTTAAGCCTTTAAATGACTTCTTAGGTACCATTTTGGGCTGCTATGGAAGTAACTGTAGTGACATTTGGTGCTTCTTCAGGTTAAAGCCCTCTGAATGCTCCTAGCATCTCTGAATTACAGTTCAGATTGCTCTGTGTAGTTGCTTCCAAATGAAAATGAATACATTTACCCCTGAACTACTCTCCTACTGCTGGGGTTCATTTCTCTCGCTCTCAGATTCTGCAGACGCCCTGTTTCTATCAGATTTTTAATAGTGACATTAATATACTGACAGATACGCCCAGGTATGATGCAATTTACTAGAGCTGATGGGGAAATGTTCTCAGACCTACACTTGCAAAACGTAGCTGCTTTATATCTTTTGTGATTGCTGTTCTTGAAAACTTCACCTCTCTGAGAGCGCTGATAGACAATTTTCCCTTCCATTCATTCCTGTGCTTATCATAATAGATACTTTCAGCACAGATCAGTGAACTGTAAATCTGAACAGACTCCTCAGCATTACATTGCAGTAAAAGAGAAGCATCAGAGAATTCAAATTTGTAACAAAGCTAAAATAAATTATAGCACAGATACTACGCTAAGGCAGATTTCAAGTTCCAGATCTTCAATGTCAGAGCCAAAAAAACTCCTCAGGCCAAGGTTTTATATCTGCCTACTGTTATGCTTTTGGTAGTGGATTTTAAATGGAGTGATACACTGGGTGGATGTCTGAAATTCTCATTTAAATGGATTCCTGTAAATGCAGTGTGATGTTTAGTGAGTTGGGCATCCTGGCTTCAGGTTAATGGTGGAGTGCAGAATCACTGTGTATGTACACAACAGAACTTCTGTGTATGTACAAGGTACAGCAGACTAAGACCATGCCCGAAAATTTCTTAAGACTTTAGCCAAAAGCCAAACCAGCTACTTCCCAGCTGTGTTGCATCTTAGGTCGTTAATGGAAAACTTTATTGTAGATTTGAGTTTGTTACAGTTTCAAGCCGCGGAGCACGATACACTTGAGATAGGACTACGGTGTGTGTGGTCTCCTACCGTTAGCTTGCTGCTTTTTAGTACTGGCAGCTTTTGCCATTTGATTATATGATAGCTACAGCTTTTCTTGTGAAAGTGGAGGTAGGTAATTGCACATTTATGCAAACTGTGTAGTACTGCCTAAGCATTTAGGGTATGCTGTGGCAACATCTAATTCTGTGCCATCGTAGGCATTCAGCTTGCGCAAAAGCTGCCCCCCTTGTACAATCTCTTTAACAGTGGCATCATTGCTAATGAATGAGACCTGTAGATATTAATTTTCCTGGACTTGGAGTGTAATCAGGTCTAGAGGATTCGAGTTGATCAGGATCTCATTTGAACTGCCAATGCAGTTTTATATTCTGGGTTCCTGCAGAAATGAGCACAGAGAGGAGCCAGAACTGCAGCAGTTCAGCTGTGTAGGGCTTTTTTTCAGATATTCAACTGACAACAAGAATCATCTTTATGTCCTTTTAGTACTTCCTTATGAAGCAACCAATTTGTTTCTGTTGGAGCTCATTAGGTAAAAAACTCACTGGTCTGAACTGAAGATAATAATCTCTGAAGGCTTTTCAAAGAGCTGAGATGAGTACAGAGTTGGTAACCCCTGAACTTGAGAAAAAGAGAGGCAGATGGAAATTGATGGACCCTGCCTTCTGGATGATCTTTCAGTAAACTCAAGTCATAGAAAACTGTCCCAACAGTTTGGAGAGAAGAAGGGAAAGCTCATATTTCACAGCAGTGTTGTAAATGGAAGAGGTTCCAAAGCTGTAATGTGATTTCTTGTCTGCGAGTCCTCTTTTTTTACAGACAGCATAACCCTCTGTATCAGCTTCTAGCCACTTTAAAACTTCTGGTCTCATTTCCCACAACCTTCTGCTTTGTCCCACCTATGCCAGCAGAAGTTGTTAACCATTTCAGAAGAGCTCAGATAATAACGCCACACGACCAGTTTGCCTCTGGTGACCAAGTTTAAGATGCTGGTGGAATTTAATGCATGGGCCTTAAATGGGTGCAAACCATCAGAGATCCAAATGGTGACCTGATAGAGCAATTCCAGGGCGGCTGTAACAAAGATGGAGAGCAAGCTGAGGGCCTCTCTGCATGGCAGAGCTCAAGGCAGCGCAGGCCGGGTGAAGCTGGGCAATCTGTCAGCTGCGAAAGGAGAGGGGGATGTAAATTGGTGGGGTTGCTCAAAGTCATGCTGGGCTAGCGGATCACAGCCTGACTAGCTCTGAGGATTTGAGGACTGCAGGGTGGGTGCAAATCCTCCGTAAGCCTCAGCAGTGGAGAGCTCAGCCCCAAAAGCTTCAGTGCTGCTGTAGAGTCTCTGCCTCTGTCCCCATTCAGCTCCCCCAGGAATGCTTAAGCAGCAAAGCTTAAGCTCAGTTGAGTTATGTGAGCCAGTCAACCTCACTGCATTTCTTGTTGCCCTACCACAATGATAGTCTTCTAAAATACTTTGCTTAAAATCAAGGCAAGGATTTATAATTCTTCTACCATAGTCTTTCCTCTTCACCTCCTGAATTGCTGCTCCGTGACTTGGGTGGACTCGGGGCTGCCTGGTGTGTACATCTGTGAGGAATATTACGACCTGCACAGCTTTTGCTTGACCTCAGGCTTCAGGAGGAACGTTGGGATCAGACCCTGAGTATCCAAATCAAAGGCTTAACTTTGAAAAGCGCACCGTCGAAGTGGTCAGAAGGTCTGTGGGGCGCACAAAGCGGGCTATTGTGCCCTTAAACCCCTGCGTTAGCTTTCCATCTGTTGCCAGCACCCAAGGCTGAAAGAAAGTGCTTGTGCTGCAGGTAACGGCATGAAAAATAATCTGGGATGAGGAGTAAAGAAGCAAACCTCCTTGTTAAAAGCTCAGTTTTGCAGATGCTGCCCTTTCTATATAATTCCTACAGCTTCACAGTAATGAGAGAAACGATGAGTTTTCCCTCTGGTGGTAGCTGAGCTCACCCAGTTCCCTCCCTGTTGCAGCATCTGCAATCCTTGCTGTCTTTTATAAGCGGCACCTGTAACAATTATAAAGCCTTAAGGGAGGTAGGGCTTCAATTCTATAGATACCAACGACTCTCTCAGGCGCACATCTCTCCTGAGACTCCTCACCAGCCCCTGCTTCCCTTCTCATCATGAGCGCAGGAGGAACGGCTCACAACCCAGGGCAATGTGGTTCCCAGGCATCTTTCTTCATGATTCCACAGAAACATTTAATTTATAGAACTGACATATTAACTCCAGTGGCCTAAAAGAATAAGTGAGTAATACTGTAGAACTGTTCGCTCAACAACAGGAATGTTTTCTCAAAGATCTCGTTTTAATTGAAGCCATTTGTCATTTTGAATGTAGAATGTATTCATTAGGAAGCAGCACCTGAGAGGGGACTGGAAAGCTCAGGAGATTAGTAACAGGGTACAAAGCCTTTTGCCTCCAGGTTGCCAGTTTCAAATCTGGCTGTGTCATTATTGATCAGAAGAAGTCATTACAGGCTGACAGATGTTTGGCTGCTTATATGGAAGCGACCTTGTCAGATTAGTCAAATTCTTTGTTAAGAGATATGTCCCTACTTGCACGCACAAAAAAAAAAAATCCTCATTAGCACCTTGTTGATGGTCCTTGCAGCATCAGTAAGGACAGGGCAGGCTTGTTTATGCAAAATCAGAACAGAGGGATTTTTGAGCCACGTGAAGGTTGATTGAAACATTTTCAAAGCATCCCATGATGCGCTTTGAAATTTCCAAGTTGATTCTACACTGCGTAATTTAAAATGACTCCTTCTTACATTATTTGCCACACTTCAGTCAATGTGAGATTTATTTTTTTAAGAATCTGAGAATGGATTTTTTTTTTAATCATCAATATGTGTATTGAGAGTAAAACATTTTCTTAGCAAAAAAAAAAGCATTTGAAATAACTTTAAAAAAAATGAACAGAAGTACTGTATACATTTTATTTGGTAACTTTCAGAGTATTTTCTTAGTCCTGTGCTGTGTGAATTTTGCAGATTTTGCTGACTGATGCTTAGGGGAGAGAGGAATCTTACAAAATCACCATAGGCACTTTAGCTCAGCCTGCAGTAGCTCATATCTGTACGCTGAATTAAACCCTGGCTTTGTGGACTGTGATGGCCACCAATGGTGAAAGCAGAAATCTCCCTTCACAAGGCTCTGTTACCTCTTCAGTATTACCCTTGCCTTTTAAAGTCCCCCGGGGCAATCAATTGGGAGAGTGTAAACAGGAATTTTTCAAATGTAGACTCTTAGAGGGATCCCTTTCCCTTGTGCTTTTGAAGATCCTGCGAGGAAGATAATCCAGCTTGGAACAGGGCTTCCTCCACTGTCCCCCAACTGGGGCTCAAGGGGACTTTGACCAAGTGAAGGGGAGAGCTGGGGCTCTGACAGAAATGAGAATCTCTGCAAAGATGATCTGCATGGGAGATATACCCCATTACGTCTCTGAAATGGAGGAAAGAAAATGTCAGAAATCCAGGGGGAGCTCAGTTTGCCATAGGGAAGAAAAGGTTGTTTTTTGTGAGCTTTGTAGCCCGTGCTGCAAATTGAGTTTGAGACAGAAAATTGCTTTGGGGTGCTCATACTTTTTACATCATGAGCAATAAATATCAAAGCTGGGTTGATAACTTTGTTGGCAGGAAAAGTGCAGGTGACATTGATTCTGTATTGCAAGCAGCAGGTAAGGTGTCTCTTGGTCAGCGAGGCGGGTAGGCGAGAATTTGTGCCGTTGTGTTTTTGATCCCAGGCCAAATTATGTTTTTAGGGAACTAAGTCAGCTTTTTCCCCTGAGTTAAACTTGCCTCTATACAGGGGCTTTGCACAGGGTCATCTTTAACCCGTTGTAACCTCTCCACAAGGGTCTTGCTGAGTGCTGGGCTGGATTGCTCTGAGGAGCACCAAATTTTTGGCATACCTTGTCATATCCTTTAAGCAGTTACAGCATGTGACTTCAGCTTGTTCTGTGTCAAGCACATTTGTTGTAAAATGCCGCAAGGGTATGGGAAGGTGTGCCAAGGCTTCTGTGCACCTTCAGCCATTCTCAAGGTGACGAGAACTTAAAAATGGCAATTTAGCCTTTTCAAAGCACAGAACAGCACATACCGTTCAAGTCTTGGGCAAAAAGATAAGATAACATGCTGTATTTTAGAGTTAAGGATTATGAATCAGGTGGTTTTTTTTTTCTAAAAAAAAAAAAAAGCAAATATATAATGTCAAAACATTTCAGCCACCAAACTTCCCTGATTTGACTTTCCTTATCACTGAGGATCTTTAACCTCCCTTATACACTATTTCTTTAAGGTCTAAGTAATATTGGGTCTGCAAAAAGTAATATTTCAGTATGCGTATTTTACAATCTGGCTTGCTTTCAGGTAACGTCAGCCATAAGTAATGCACACAGAGTACTTAGGACCCCACAAATGTGACTTCCTGCTTGTGTCCGAGTAATGTGGAGGGCATCAGCCCAGAGCAGGCCTATGGATTTCATAGGTGTTTAAAAAGGAAAATAAAATATGGAAGATTCTGTATATTTTAATGGAAAAAAGGTAGGATCCACAGGCAGCTGTGGATTGGTTATTGTGGTGATGAATACTTATGGACCTGCCTATGTGCCTTGGGCTTCTATGGGCTTGTAATTACATTAGGAGATATTGCTTTGACCTAGACATAACTGTACAGGTTTACTATGATTCTTTGGCTTGAGATAAATGAAACCTAATGAAAACTCTATCAAACACTGCATGCCAAACATATATCTGACAACATATAGAAGAGGGAGTCCCGCATGATGAGAGGAACAAAGATGGCAGTAGAAAGCCATTTTGGGATGGATCTGTGAACGGGAATATTGACAGTTTCATGAAGGTAACTTTATTTGTCTTACTGTGATGGTGTAGCTAAATGAAGCTTGTTCTGCCGGTCTGTGCTGCCAGCCTTCTTGAAGGCAGCGTGTCCTGATGGACTCGGGGAGCTTCTCAGCCTGTTTGAAGGCAGTCAGCCAAATGAATTTAAATCACCACTGAAGGCGTTTCGGAATAACCTGGCTAACTTTTCTAAGTGGACTCAAAGCCTTCACACAGCCTAGAAAAGCTGCTTAGCTGGGATGTTGCAATGAAGTAATTGGGCAGCAACTCTCTAAATGGCTCCAAAATAATCATGAGTGTTCATAAAGCAGATGAAAGGCTCAAGTAGTACAGCAGAGCTGTATAAGAAGGCTAAAGGAGCAAGGCATGTGCTTTGTTTAAGACTTTCCCTCTATTTGCGTTCTCTTTGTTTTTTCCTTGCCTAAAAAGTGAAACAATACCTTGAAACCAAACCTTTAAACAAAAGGCTGAGAATTTTCCAAGGTTAAAATTAAGGACTCTAAAAGTCTTGTGAAAATATAATATTGCAGTTACAAAAGATATTTGGAAAAAGAGGATATAAGGATAAAAACTTAAAAAGAAAGCATAGGGAGTTAACAAGTACAGCTTTTTTACTATTGTTTCAGCTAGACCCAATGGTCAGGCGAAGGTAGCTGTGCAGTACATGAGAACAAACAGTGGATATGAGGAACTACGATTTTGGGGGGGTGGGTGTGGGGTGTGTGTGGAGAAACCTGTAGCACAGCTCAGAAGGCACAGCTATTATAGCAGAGATAATTTTTGAAGCTCTTACAGGGAGATGTTACACTCCAGGAGATACTGACACACAGAAGGGAAAACTAAACTTTGCTGACCAAATAGCCTTTTGCCAAAAAAACCCCTTACAAACCCAGTGTAAGAGTTTACATAGTGGGTGTCTTCACTCACATTTCTCATTTGCTTCCCACCAGGTTCCCTGTTGAGATCAATAAATAAATATAATACATATCCAAAGTGTAAATGCATAATTTTGTTTTCTTGGTGATTTCTTTGTGTAGCTGCAAGGCCTCCAAAGTGAGAGAAAGACGTAAAGGCTGTGTAGCCTGAGCTTGAGGCACTAAAACTGCTGTTGGCGTGACCAAGCTGGACTTTGCAGGGCAAGCAAAGGGAGATGCAAAGGAAAATAGTATCGTGCCGCTTGTTGGTTTGGCCAGTGCTGGTTTAGCCTGTTTCTACTCCAGCCGCTCCCAAGAGCCTGCAGTGTCCCGGGGAAGCTGCCCTCTTCGGCAGGTGCCATCCCTACTCCTTCGCCCTTCCCAGGGGAAAGCCAACAAGAAAGCTTGGGCTGGACATCTCCAGGACTGACGTGGCAAAGTGCTCTTTGCACGCACAAACACTTTCTTGAACCGTGGCTGCAAACAACTAATCGCTCCTTAATCTTCCTAACCTATTTGCCGCAGCCGTATGTTGGGGTTAAAATTCCTGCTGATAAGATTAAGTGCTGTCTTGGACCAGGGCCTACATAAATAATAATGCTATTTCCACAGTTGCACTCATTAGAATAAAATGGAAAAAAAGGATGCTGGTCTTCCTGCTGTGGGACGTCAGCCAGCTGCTAATTGCTTGTGATCAGAAAGAAGGTCTCTCTTTGCCGTCCTTTAGGGGTCTATGTGTGTTGATATAATTACATTTTACTCTTGCACTGAACTCGGCGGTAGTTATCTACAATGCTTGAGCTAGCTAGATTTCTACCTTTAGAATGCTGGATATCTGCACGTGATCTCAAGGTGGTATTAGCCCCAGGTTTTGCTTTTAGCTTTCTTATAAGGTTGTATTTTTTAATCTGAGTGGCACCTGCTATAAAATCCTTCTGAATGGCAAAGACGGTCACACCTCAGCTTTAATCCCCTCATTATAAAGCTGATGTGTTTTCTCCATTTGTGACTCATTGCCCCTTTCTGCTGACAAGCAATCCATTATATTAATATGAGTCTGAGACGTACAATGACATTGTTCTAGGAATCTTTATTTTAAAAATTCATTAGCAAGTGCCAAAGCAGCAAACTGGCTAAGTCTGTTGTTTTACTGGATAATCTAAGAAGCAACATCCGCTAGAACATTGAAATTGTGGCTTTGATCTTTGGAGGTGCTCTGTCACCAGCTTAGATGCAAAAACATGAAATACAAGCTTAATTTAGGCATACCTGCAATTGTCCTTTAGTGACTAAACACTCTGGTTGCTTTAGCTGTATGTTGGTGGACTGAGGAGACCCTTGGATGCAACCGGCGAAGTCTGGAAAGTCTTTCAAAGCAAATCATGTGTCAAGATAAAACACTTGCTCATGAAGCATTTTAAAACTAAATGTTGAAACAAAATAACACATTTTCCCTTGAAAAAAATAAGGAACCCCAAAGAGACCAAAGACGAGCTTTCCAAGTAACAAGTGTCTTGCGTAGAGTAACATACGCATGCCTGAAACCACTTTTGACATAAAGCGTATGATAATTTGTGTGATAAAGATACGTTAATGTTTCCAGCGCTTTTTGTCTGAATGCTTATTTTTAAAAAACCTATTTCCCTGTAAATCTCTCTACTGGGGGATGGGAGAAGTGTGGAGTGGAGGAGTCCCCATTTTTCTCTTTTTGTGAAAGGTATGGTGATTGCTTTGAAAATCCTAACTGAATGGCTATACTTGCAAGAGGAGCCTGGCTGATCGGGGAGCTGTGCTTTGCCAAAGGAGCTATGTAGGGCACGCCTGCATATATGTCAAATGAGACCTGTCTGTGATGCCGTTCCCAGCTGTGTGTGTCATGAGTTATCTTTGCTGTTCCCAAGTCATGCGTTGTTAAGATAGAAATGCAAATTTCCTGATGTCTTCTGGAAGGCCATGGAGGGAAGAAAGTGAGGAAGGGAATCAAAGAGAATGTATTATTGGTGACAGCAACTATACCAAGTGAGAGATGTAAGCACGAAGCACAGATCTTGTTAATGAGAGCATGTGAGGGAAAGCAGGCCACCACGCACACTAAACCCGTGGCCGGGTGTGGGGGTGGTGGGTGGTGGAGAAAGGCACTTGGGGGGGAAAAGAACAAAATAAAGCTCATCTGGTAATGTTTCTGCCACTGCAACCTTGGCTTTCTGAGCAAGCAGCACCCACTTCAGCTGGCATGGTCAGAAGCCCTTTAATCCTCCTCTTCCTCTTGGTACATTCCCCCCCTAAAGCAGAGGTGTTCTCTCCCTTTCCCAAATCTCTGCAACCCTCCTGTTCTCCAATACTGATGCTAAAAAGACCAAAGCTTGCTGCCATTTTGACATTGAGAAATGAATTGTTAAAAACTGTGATGTCTTTTCTTTCAGTTTCCAGTTTTTTATTATTGTATCTTACAATATTTTCAGAACAAAATGTTTTCTTTATTTAAAAGATCTTCCAAGTAAAATAATTTTCTTCCCAGAATATATCTTTCCTAGGGATTTCAAAATTACCATGTTCCATTGTAACTCATGTTGAAGCCAAGACAGATTTTGAATTACTTGAAGCCTTTGCCAAATAATATTTTCATCCCTTTGCCAAGTCTAGTTCAGACTTGTAGCAAGGCAGCAGCAGAACAGATCTTGTATTATACATTCATCCCTGCCACTCTTATGCAAGACTTGTAAACAAGAGTGTGTGTCCTCATCTTGGCCTGTAACTTCATTTCACTGCTGGTTTAGTTTATTTTTCTTACGTTATTATCACAGCCCTGCTTTTTCTCTTTCCCTAGAGGCTCAAAACCCATTCTGAAGCAGCACAATATCACAGTACTGCTGTTCTTACAGTAGACACTTTTGGAAATGCTTGGTACCGCTGTTCTGAAATTATTATCTTCCTAATGTAAAATTTCCAGACCTCTTATTTTATACATTTAGGAAATGTATATAAGCACACCTCCACCCCTTACAGATCATTCTTTGTATTTAACCAGTATTGGCATTCTTTCATCTATGATTAAGGTGATCTTCTATGATCAATACAATCTCTAGGGGAACACTTTACACATACTGTCTTGTTAGCATCTCTCCACAGAGGTCTTGCCTTTGTATTCCCTACTCTATTGCATTTAGGACTCCCTCAAAATATTCTGATATCGTAAAATATCCAACCAAGATTACCACAATTATTTGTGTAAGAATTATTATCATGAGAGATGGAAAGCAAGATGTATAATACATACTGCCCTTCTCTGTATTGGGAATATTGCTTAAACTTTTGGTTTCTCTGCTTCCAACTAGAAACAGAAAATATGGTGATTGAATATGCCGAGTGTGTTACAAAGCGGGAGGGCTCAGATACTTTAGAATCAGGCCAGCAAGTGATGCCTGAACATAGGGACTTTCAAAAACACAGGTGGGATTTCTAGTGGATGCATCCATCATCCCTTTGAAAGCCTTTACCTTGCAATTAACTATTCGAAACTGACTTCATCAGTGCTTAAGCTTCCATACTCGGTCTTCATGGTGTGTTGAAGCAAGCTGTGTCCTGTATCGTGGGTAGAAAAACATCAAAATTTTAATGAATGGCTTTTATGGATGCATGCAATGTGTCCGTCTCACTCATGTTGCCACGCTGTCTGAATGTCTCACCTGATGAGTCTGGAGTCCAGGAATGTGCTGATATGTTTACCAGCACAGGACCATCAAACAAGGCCTACAACAGAAAATACAAGTGTCTTCAGGAGGAATAGAAAAATAAGACTTCGAATAAAAAGTTGTATTGAAGTTGGATATGTAATTATATATGAGTAATTTTAGAAACTTAGGTGAGTGGATTACAAATCATACTGAAAAGAGGCTAAGACATAAATCCTCTCTAAATTTTAGTTTAAAAACGTCTAGTAATGCTTTGCTTTCAGATCAGGTAAAACTGATAGTGTGTGTCGGTGAAAGCTCTCCCCCCCCCCTCTCCCCTTGTAACGAAAGTAATTTCTGAGATTCTATTTGACAGCACTTCTAACAAAAAAAGAAGACAGGTCAGTTGAAATGAATTAGTATTTCACACACAGAAACAATACAATCATTTTTTAAGGACACTGTTTGAAAAATAAAAGTCATGTTGGGCAGGAAGGAATAGCTCTTTAGATGATCAGGTTTTTGAAGAGCAGTCATTCATTTGAAATACCATGGATTTAAATGAGCCCATTTCTCTTAGTCTGATAAGAAATGGGTTTGTGCTTTGTAATGTTTTTAACACAAACAAACAGAGTGAAATTGATAGTTGATTTTTTTTTAAAAAGGCTCAACTAAAAAATTCTATATATATTTTTATCCACTTGTCAGATCCCAGAAGGCCCATACTTTATATGAAGCTAACGTTAAACTAACCTGAGACTTCTGGTAGGATGAAATCTGTTTCCACAAAAATCTTACTGCTCAGAAAAACTGCAAACCCCTTTGGCATTTGATAAAACTGCTTGAGTTTTCCTGCTTTTCAGCATGACTGCCTCTTAGATGGCAGCGTCAGGCTTGGGGTTTTTCTTTTCCTGAGCCCAGTAAGCACAGGCTAGAGTATTCCTCCAAGTCTAGCGGAAGACTCAGTACGTGTCCTTAGTGGACCTGATTACTAAAGTTCCAGTTGAAAACTGGAATGAAAGAAGCGAGGGAAAGGATGAAATCAGGCTGGCGGGTCTGAGGCATTATTTTACTGTGTTATATGCATCGCCTCCTCATCACAGAAGACGTGTTGGGGGTGCGGTGACAGCGCCAGAGACATCTGGCATGGATCCAAGGCCTCACAGGTAAGCTTGTGGAGCAAAAGGAAACCCTACAGCGCAACCAGTAGAGCCGACCTGCTGGCCAAAAGGGGGGTTGTCTCCCACTCCCATTCTGAGCAGGAGGACAGTGACAGGCAGAGGGAAGGGACTTGTCAACTGCCAGCCCACAGTGCCAAGTAGCCACAGCACACCCCGGCAATGCTCACCGCTCTCTGCAGCTCTGCTTCTACAGGGAGCTCCCTACAGCCTTCCTACTGAGAATAGCTGTAATGCATTACAGGAAAATCCAAATTTCAGGAAAAGCCAAAATCCATAGTCAAAACACCCTCTAGTTCTAGCAGCCTTGCCCTGCTGGGACACAAGGTGCCTACGTGCACTTTCTTCGCCCTAAACGTGCAACTGGATTAGAAGGACGGTGAGGGTGATGATTTGAGTTGCCTCTAGCCAGCAGCAGAATGTCCGACTGTCTTATTTATAGTACAGTTTATAAAAGAAAAACTACTTATACAAATAATTTTTCCAAACAGTGCATAAGAATCTTTTATATTTAAATGTTGAGATGCTAGGAAGTATGATTGCTAACTGGAACACGAAAAGGTTAATAATTTTATAATCCTCTCTTAATGTGGAAATACATGAATTTGAATAGAAACGTCTCCCTAGCTAAGGAATTGTCCCCTTCTTAATTAGCAATCACAAATCTGTTCATCAATTCCACATATAAAATAAGTACCAAGCTAGAAAGCAGTCTCGTAGTTCCCACTCTTGTTTCTTTTGCACATTTGTAATTTGAATGCAGAAATCCTTTTGTGTGAAAATCACAAAACCTGGCATCGCCATACTTTCTTTTTAAGATAGGTAGAAACCTATGTCCACAGAAACCGCAGTTTTGATGTTCACTTATAATGTGCGTCAAGAACCTCAGCTATTCTGCAGAGTGTTACTAAAAGAACTAATTACCAGTCACTTGGTTCCTTTTTTACTACCTTTTACCTTGATCAGAAGCTGATGGCTCCTGCTATGGGCAAAGGTGGGGATGGATAAATCCTCTGCAAAACAAATAACTCTTATTTGAATTCTTCTCCTGTAACAATGTATTTATGGATCTAGCTCATTCTTTCCCTTTTGGGGAAAGGCATATTGCAGAATGTGGCAGCTCCTGTGCATCGCCTACCACTAAGTTCAGACTACAAAGCCTGGGAAGATGGAAACACCGAGTCAGGTGGGGTCAGTCCTGAACACTGCAGAGCAATCAGGCCCAGGCTGAGCAAAGCAAATGCTTAACTATGAGCTGCTTCAGAGTCACATGGCAGATAAGAAAGCAACTTTTGGACTTAGAATTTTATCACCCGTTGAAGCGCCTTTGCGGACAAAGTCCAGAGGTGTCTCCACCTTGCAGGACTGAGCATCCCACATGCCCTGCTCCACCTGCTCGGGTATGAATCTGAACCTGCTGAAGGCAAGGAAAGAGTGTCTCGCTGTTAATGGACGCTGTTATCTTCATGAGCCCTTCAACCGGGCCCTCTCACGGCAGCAATTTTTCTTAGCTTTCCTGAGCACTTTGTAGCTTGAATTTGAATGGTGATGGAGATTTTGACACACTTTTATTATTTCCATCTTTAACTAAAATTTCCTCTTAAAAATTCCACAATATTCTTCCATTACTTCAGTCGACTGTTTCTTCCCTATTATCTAGGTCTTCATTAATGCATAATCCCTCATACCTCTTCACCTTTTTTTTCTTCTGGGTCACTGATATAAGATAACAGTTCATTAAGCCTGCCATTATAAAATCCTTGTTAATTTGATTATCCCCCTCATTTATCAGTGGACCTGCTTTTCCCTGGTTCTTCTTTTATGCCCTTTCCATTAAGCAGGCTTTTATTATCACCCTTAGCTTTGTTAGCTGGCAATCACTCATTCCCTTTCTCCACCTTTGCCTGTCCACTGCTGGTTATTTTCTGCTCTGTTCTTTTTTTTTTTTTTTTTTTAACCCCTCTCATTTCAGGTGTGCCTCTTCCTTTCATCTCTCTGAAGCAGCGGTATGTGCATGTTTTTAGCCAGCCACCTGCGATGTGGTGGTTCTTTCCCTTTCTTTGGGCAGCCCTGAAAGTATGGAGAAGATATGAGGTGTGCCCTGGGCACATTCCTCTGCAGACCTCCCTCGCTCTTCAGCCGAGCTCCCCTTAGAGTGGTCCAGAGCACTTCAGCCTCAGGGGTAAGCTGTTATTACCGTTGACAAAATGTGAGCTCAATTCATAATTTTTTTTTTTTACTGCTGAAAATGAGTTCACATTCTAAATCAAGAACTGCGAATATAAGGTTACAGAAGAGGCACATTTATGCTCGAGGGAAGAAGAAATTCCTAAGTAGTCCAGTATCCTGCCGCTATTTTTGGCATGTCATGTTTGGTGGCACATTACATGTTGCTGCACAAGTTTCTTCTGTGAAAAGCCTGCTTCTCCTTCGAGTAAAGCTGCAAAGCTGCCATTAGCTTCAATGTGATAGGAAGCTCTTGTTGGCTTTGCTGCTGGTGGAGCCACAGCTGGAAAGCTGGCGTTCTTCCTTCAGCTCTGCCACCACACCGACAAGCAGGTACGAGGTTCTGTCATCCTATTTCCTGTTACTTCACACACCCTTTCTGCTAAGCGCGCCATTGAGTTTTTGTCTTCCAGTATGTTTTTACTGACTGCTGGTGAGAGGGGGGCTGCGTAACGCATGTGGTGCAGAACTGCAGCTGTGAGACCCCCCCGCAGATTGCTCCCTTCACAGCTGCTAATTCTTTGCTGTTAACCTGAGTGATTGGGCTGAAATCCAAAAAAGGAGGCCAGCCTACATCACTCGAAAGAAACCTCCTTTACCCTTCCCTGATCTCCTACACCTGAAAGATTTCCAGCCACGGTGCTGCCGGTCTGTGCTCACAAGAGGGAGGAAATTCTGTAGCTTAGCATTCTTTGTGTTCTTTCTCATAATCTCTATTTATGCGACCAAAACACTAGGGTTAGAGTAAAAACACAAAGTAGTCCCAACAGAAATGGCATGAGCTTATTTCCCTAGAGCCCTCATCATCTTAAAACCTCCCAATCTCTAAAACTGGTAGCTGGAGAAGAAAAAAAATCTCAGAAGAGCAAAGTAAGACAAACCCCCACAACTGAAATGGAAGAAAAACCCCCAAGCATACAGCTGTAACAGTTGGATCTGTGTCAGCCTCTTCTACTTAAATATGTATCTCTGGCAAAGATTTCTGAGTGTTGTGTTTATCCAAAGAGTTACTCTCTTAAATTACTGGCTAAAAAACAAGTAGGCAAATGCTGGTTCTTGTAACACTTGTAAAAACGATGAATTTACTCATTCCAAAGCACTTACTCTACTTTCTGCTATGTTTTCCTTTGTTCCTTAATACTTTTCTATGGCTAGACCCTGAAAATCCAAAACATGTGCGAGGTGCTGTACAACTAAATAAGGCGACGCAGCTTACAGTCCTTGGCTCCAGCCCATGCCATCCCTCCACACAGACCCAGGCTCTTTGGGCACAGGTGTCCACCGTCACAAATGTGTTAAATAGCAGCTTAAGCTGATGGAAGACTGCAAGAGGCTTTGAGAAATATGAAGTAAAAATTTAACTCGGAGCATGGGATTAATGACAAATATACAAAGATTGGACACATAAAATGATGTAAGGGTGCTACACTGATTTCTAGCTGGCATCTCACTCCAGAAGCCCCTTCCCAGGAAGGCATTGGCAAGCACAGATTTACCTGATCTGTGGCTATGTGGATTGTAGAGAACAAGGAGTCATCCAGAGTTTTCTTTGTAAATCCATGCACCTAGAAAAAGACATAGGAAATGCGATAACCTTCTCCCTACCACACTCTGCCTCTTCTAAGCGTTTCCATACTGACAGCTGGAAATACAGACCAGAGACATAAAAGCTCATCAGCCTTGGAGTTCTCTTATTTTCACTGCAGCAACTGCCCACTTGCCTCCTCGAATGCAAGAATACTGCAGAGAAAAGATGCACAAAATGAATAAGTCCCCTCCCAAAACTTGACAACACTGTGAAGCTGATGTTTCTATAATACTCTTCTTTATCATTCACAGAGCACCGTGGTTGGTAGGGTAATCTAGAATATGCAGACAGCTTGTGAATGCATGGACATTAGTTGTCACGAGGAACATACTTCCAGCTCCTATTCCTAGTAAATTAAATTTTATAATGACGTATGCTATTCAACACATTATATCCATCAGGATCAGACAATAATTCTGTTTTGTATAGTTTTGTTGATAGACCTCACCCATATAAAGAAAAGCTTATTGTAGCTACTCCATAGAAAACCAAACTGGTTTGGAGAAGCTGCCCAGATGAAAGACCTTAACCCGGAGCTCCCACGCTCTGTTGTCTCTCATGAGAAATGCGTCTTGCTCTCTTGATTTTTCTGGAGAGCACCGTAAACCATGACATGGCTGCATGCCGCGTATGACAGGATTGTTACTCGCTTAATCCTCTCACTGTGATATTTTTTTTTTGTTTTATTTTTTTTCCCCTTGCATTTTCTTTTCTAAAGCCCCGCTCGCATGCCAGCTGGACCGCTGCACTTGACAAGGGGGAGGCCCCTATTTGCAAATACAAGATTTCCTCTCAGACCTGTCATTAACAACTCCCACATCTCTCCTTGGCTTTCTATCTCCAGCACGGGCTGTAGTCTTACTTAAGTTACCGTATCTTGCCAGTGTAGATGGGTGACTAATAAGCTATCGTGACCTAGATTTTTTAAGAGTTATATATTGCCTCTAAACAGATGTGACAAGGTAATATTTAATCACTGTAGCATTCTTGACATCCGCTGGGCTGAATGCCTAAAACTCACCACTCCTATCAGAAGTGCATGATTGCAAAAGAAAAGAAAAAGGCTATTTGCCTTTTTCTTCGATTGCTGTGGAAACATAGACACACAGCTGTTCTTTTTCACTACTCCAGCAGAGAGAGCATAGTAGTCGTTGTTGAGCAAAATAATTGCAGAAAAGAAAGGAGAAATGAAGAGAGAAGAAAGACGTTTAATTAAGATAATTTATTTGGAACTGAGAAATCTGTAATCCTTCCATTCGTACCTATTGTTCACTTGCACTAGATTTGCTTCCCCATAGCTGAAAATAAGCTTGCAGGTTTTTTCACCAAAGAAAATGACCACTTTTCTTCATTTGGCATTTACAGTGTGCATTCTTCTGTGCCCTCTGTCAGGCTGCATTGGCATATTACTTGGCTACTCAGAAGTGATATCTGAGATGGGAATGAAGTGGGGGCAGAGAGGGGAATTGACTTTTTCAACCATGCAGCCACATCTGGATTTGTGGGATGTCTACAATAAATCCCATCTTACTACCCTGCATGTGAAATACAACTCAGCTAATGACCATATGGAGCAGATTAATGGGAGCAGAGTCTAATTTAGTAAAGACAGGGAAAAAAAAAGAAATTTCTCGCTTAATTATCTGGAGCATAAATACAGCAACAGACAGTGTAACAGGAGGAACATATTAAAGGGACCTCCCATCAAATGTTTTAATGGCATATAGAACCCAAGGCAGCTCTGAAAATGCCTGGCACTGCTAGCATTCCTGTAACATGGGTTTGCTTTTAAAAGCATTTTGGCTAACGGTTTTAAAAATTATTTAGTTATGAGGAATACCTTGGCTTTTTTTCTGTCTGCCCAACTTGCAACACCTCCAAAAGGGATGATGCTTAGATGATTGTGTACAGTAATTACATAATTATTGCAAGGTAGAGCAAGGTGCACTCTCAAAAAACTCAAGACACTCCAGACTTGCTCCAAAGAGGATACGGCGTGAGCCAAATGACAAGGTAAATCCAGATGCTGCTTGTTTCCGAGTGATACTCCAGAAACGTTATCTCACCTGGGACAGCAGTCTTTCATCATCTTAGCAGCTGTAAAAGCAACTTTCAAAATATCATCTTTGGCCTGCGTGGGTGGTGGTCCATCAGGTAGTGTATGTCCTTGCTTTTGTTTCCCTATCCAACCCAGGCAATTCCTTTGATTACTATTGCAGCCCTCAGAAGCCATTTGTTTTCTCATATATTCCAATTAGTGCTGGTAGACGATTGCTGCATGAAAGCCTATGGAGTGTGCTTTTCCTGTTAAAGCAATAGATTTTTAACTGATTTTTTTTCCACAGCACCGAAAGGTCCCAGCTACTGTGGACCTCGTTGTGAAGTATGCTATGCAGACACATAGCAAAAGGCATTTCTTTTGGGGGGAACGCTTTATATCTGAGAATCAAACCAGGAGAAAAATGATTTGTAAAAATGTAGAGAGAAAGTGAGTATATTTTAAAGCCAGTTTTCACAGTAAATTTGAAGTCTTTTTTGCTGCTTTTTTTTTATTATTATCAAGTGAACATAACTATGTGAAATCAGTGAAATCTGAAAGGTTTCAGATTTTTGGTTCTGTTTTTACCTACAGACCTTGAATCTTCCAAAATGCAGGAAACAACAGACAGTATTTCTTTGTATTCCTGACAGCCTTCCTTCAGCCTAGCTGCCATCCTAGTTATGGAGCCATTTTCTGTGTCGTCACATGTATATGACATTGGGTGGCTTGGATTACATACAGCAAAATGTAATTAAAGACACATATTCCACAGGAGAGGTAGAGTCACCAGGAAAAAGCTGATTTGCCAACCCAGAATGAGGATGAAGGAAGAAGGAGCTTTGCAGAGACTTGAATACATTAATTTTCCTAACAGCTTACATAGCCATTCAGAGCCATCTATTGTGTAGAGTGTAGTTAGCACCTTCCTTGACCTGAAATCAAGAAGAAAGGGTGTACCTGTGTGGAATCAGATGAGAGACTATTTTATTTTGGAGACAAAGAACAAACATCCTAGGCTTGAAAAGCATAGCTGACAGGGTGTAGCGAAGGATTAAAGCGGCTAGGTCACTGCGGGGAAAACATACGTTCCAGCTCATCTTTTAGGACTGCAGTTAAGTGAAAATTAAATAGTCAACAAGATTATTTTCCCAAATGTCACTGTTTCGCAGTGCTTGTTGGACTTTTATTGCCTCAGACTCATGATGAACTAGATCTGGGAACAAGATAGAAATGTCGCTCCAGTGTTATCTGTGAGCTGTTGAGTCTCAACTCTTAAACCAGTCTTAGTGGTTTTACAAAGAGCAAAAACATACGTAACGGAGAAAAATATTATTTAGGAGCTATGCTGGAATAGGGAGGGATGTTGTCTGTTATCCCAAGTTGTAAATGACTGTCCATCAACTTGCTTATTTTATACATCTTCTGCACTTCTGTGGCTGTGTGAAAGCACCACTTTGCTGGTAAGATCATGAAATAAATGCAAAGTAACAGAGGGGAAACCACTTTACTACAGACAGTGTGATGATTTTTTACAATTAATTTATTTACATATCTGTTGCTTTACTTGGAGATATATTACATTTGTGAACAAACAAACAAAAGAGGAGGAGAAGTGCTGATCAGAAGATTAAGTGTGGTGGCACAAACATGTATCCCAGCCCAGAGGCTGCTGAACAGGTGATATTATATTACTGAGCAGCAAATACACAGAACAAGTCACAAACCAGCATATAATTTTGATATCTGCAATGGGAAACTCTGTGTTTCCTTCTGAGGCTAGAAAGACATTGTTCCTATCAAATAAATACATATTCTGCCCTTGCTGAAGCATAAAAAGGAGCCTAAAAGACACCTGATCTTTGGTAGGACTTCAGGAACATTAATCAGTGCTTTTGTTCACTGGAACCAACTTCTTTTCACTTAATCTTAGCACTAAGGAATTATTTCTTTGCAGCCTTGTTTCTCCACACAGGCACGGGCCTGCTTTCGGCTCCGGTGGGAGGCTCCACATGCCCTTGGAGGGCTGATTCTTTCTGAAGCCTTTTGCCTGCTGGCTGGCTGCCTTTCCACGAGATGCCCAGCCCTTTCCCTAGCTGCTTTTGTCCCCTGGGGATAGCTGGCCCAGTGTGGTGGGTACATCATTTCCTACCAGTCACAGAGAACAGCCTATGGTGGTAGGTCCTGTGTTAAATACAGGTCCTTGCAAGCATTGTGACATTTTGTGTGATGCTGTTTAAGTGTCTTAGTCACATGCTAGGTGTGTTTTCTATGTGCTGAAAATCCTTGCCTTGATTTTATAGGAACCCACAAGATATAACATGGTTTTTCCTGGGTACATTGAAATTTTTTTCTAAAGCCTAAGGAATGAAAAAGAAAGAAGGGCAGCCAGCATGAAGTTCAATGAAACTTTGAATTTTATCATGTCCACTGTGCATGCATAAGTGATTTCCTGGCAAATAAAGATTAAGGCTTTTTTAAATTCAGGGATTATTATGAGGGCCAAGCTTTCCTTCAACCACTGTTTTTTGGGAAAGTGAGAGTGATTCCCACTGAACTTTACACCCCCCAATAAACCCACATGGGCTCATTTTGTCTGATTCCTCAAACATATGCCAGTTGCAAAGAGCAGGCAATTTCTCTTTAGTTCCTTTATTTTGGCTATAGTTTGCACTAGAGCCGGTGGGACAGCATAGTGAGAATCCAAGAAAGGCAAGGGCTTTGATTTAGCTGGATTTCTGGTGGGGACTATGAGGCGTCTCCCCCTCAGCTTTGGTCCTGGCCTGAGAAGTAGCACAGCAGCTGAAGCTTGGTCCCGCTGCCGGGGCATCCTCTCTGGGGAGCTTGATGGTGCTTCCCAGACCTTCTACACCGATGTTGGGCTCCTTTGCAGCAGAGGCTGCTCTGCTGTACCGCTCACATCCCTGATCTCCCAGATCTCCGTGGGAGGGACGCAGTGGAAAAGTTCTTGCCTAGAGACGAGAAATTCAGATACAGATCCCTCTGTTTTTCTTGTCCAGTGGGAGGGATGTCTAGGGCAGCCTTGCATGCAATAACCCTTTCCAAAGCTTTTCTTTCTTCCATTGGCAGCATCATCCCAGCACGCAGACCTGTGTTCAGGCAGACCAGGATGGGTAGCTTTAACTTATGATACATGTTTTAAAAGTATATGCATGGATCATATACTGGAAAATGCAATGTATTTTTTTCCGAACCGAATAGCCTGAGTGTCTTGATAGCACATGAGATCATTACGCTTAGCTTATCAGAATAATTACACTATCAATGACCTTGACTAAGAAGGTCAGATCCTTTTCACTCATCTCCCAGTTTAGCGTTATCTTTTTCATGCAGCTTATGTTGGCATTTAAGTAATCCATACAGTGCAATTAGCAGGGAATGGCCATGAGTTTTAAGTTGAGAAGTGGGGGGGAAAAGGTAGGATTTCTCTAGTCCACACTTGACTATTCACTAATTGCCTCCTGTTGTATCATTAAGATCAGATACAGATCGCAGGAATTCCAGGCTAGCCGACACCGAAAACACACTGCTAGGCATTAACTCACATGCAGACTATTTTATCTGCAAAAGTTTCTGTCTCTACTTACAATGATTTGCCTTACTAAGTGCTTCATAATCTTAGGTATTACAGAAACTAAGGGGAGATTCTTACAATCTTCTTATTTTTTTTAAGAACAAGGCAAAGCCCTCTGCTATTAACTGGTAATTTACACTCTGGTATGAGAAAGCACTGAATGCACTGTTTACAAGAGCTGATTGATCGGGTAGTACTAATTCTTTTAGAGAAACTGGTATGTAAAGGCTGGGCTATATACTAAGTGCTATATAACACTGTGTGCTCTGAAAAATCATGTGCTATGTCCATCAAATGAGATCCTCACAGTGAAAGTGTCTTTTTTTTTCCTGCCATCTGTGCTTCAGTTCCTTTGCTGTATAACAGAGATAACATCGTCCCCTCATCTCACCAAGAATGCAATGAAAATTAATGAATTTTTGCAATACACCCAGGTATTAGCGTAATGAGATTCCAGCCCTCACCCCCCCAACTTTCTGTAATATCTGATTTCTTTCCCTCTTACTGATTCCTATGTTGATTTTAGCACTCAGCCCTTTAAAAAAGGCACTTGTTCCAAAGTCCAGACAAAAATTAAAAATAAAAGTATTGTCCAACATCAAACGTTTCTTCTATGCAGGATAAAGACTTCCACTTTCAGCTTATTTAACCATCTTTTGTGAATGAAACAAACACGTTATAGCCATTTTAAATGGTCTGAAAACTTTTCTCTTTTCCAAAAAGCTTCTCCTTTTCTTCTGTTTTATAGCACATGCATTTATTAAATTCAACTCGAGAGCAAAAAACCCAATTTTGTTCCTGAAATAAGCTAAAAATGGCCATAGCTGAGTAGCTAGCCCCAGTCTGTAATAAAATAAGCCCTGGGTGCTGTGAATCAGTTCAGCTGAGAGAGTTAAACAGGGTCCTGCTTCAGGTGAGAAGCCTTTGGGGCTTACTTTGGGGTTAGCTCATAGGAGAGTTTCTGGTTTATCGCTTGAGGGCTGCCATGGCCTGGCCAAATGAGGACAAGAAAAGGCTTATTACATTTCTTCTTTTTACTTCTCTCTTTCTCAGCATGTGTAGCTGTACTATTCCTTCCATTTATTTTGTGGAGAAAAGGTCTGGCTTAGTGGTCTGGCTCTGGCATTTATAATCCTGCTCTAGTTAAGAGCCATAAAAAATCTCAGGTGGAGGGAAACAGAACAATGAGTCCTGGAAGGAATATGGCACCTTTTTTCAGTTTGCAATGCCCAGAAGAAGTCAGGAGTTCTGTTTAATTTCAACTTATAAAGATTTTTTTTCATTTGTATTGTTTTTAATGGAAACTGAGTTTTAGTGTTGTTTCTTCAAAGGGCTCTAATGTTTTGATTGCCGTCTTCACCAGCAACACAGGGCTACATCATGAGTCTTTTATTAACAGAATAAGCCAGCTGAAAGAGATATTGCTTTTCTTCATTGCTTCTTAACTGCTGTGCAGGAGAGGTTTCTCCCATCTGCCGTGTGATGGGGTGGTCAGAGCAGACCTTGCTTCTACCCATACGCACCTGTGCCCTGCAAGCAAGGCCCAAGGAGGAGATGTGGGAGAGCTGGGAAGGGGCCCCTACAACTGCTCCCAGCACGTAGAAAGTGCAACTACAAGCAGTCAAGTGCTTTGCCTCGCTGCTCTCAGAGTGCTCCTGATACACCTCGAAGAGCTGAAGCAGCAGCGCAGAGGTAAATCTAAAGAGTGATGAACAGAAAATGGCTTCTTTAGATGAGTAGAAAGGGAGCAAGGAAGAGATGGTGAGTTCCCCTGGTTTGCGTGGACTGGGTTGTAGCTGCAGCAAAATGACTAAAGCAAATAGCAAATAGTCCCCTTTTCTTAAAGACACTTTTTTTATTCATTTTGTTATCTGTATAAAGCTGTTCTCAGTCTGGAGTGTTTGTGCAGTTGCCATGCGGGCTTGTGCTTATATTCTGCCTAATTATCAAATTGGTATGCTGGGGAGATGTGAAATTTCACACTGTAGTCTCAACTTGATCCATAATATTTCAGTTATGAGAATAGCTAATTAAGAGAATGTGAAATTAAAATGCATTCTTATCTAGGGGGACCAAAATGAAAATACAGAAGAAAACTAGAAGAAAAATATAGCGAAAATGTTGCCCCTGAACATCCTATCTCTATAAACTGCTTTTGAAATACAAGATAAATCTAGGTATTGGAAAGTCAGCTTAGAGAACAGTCATGCATTAAGAGCTGCCTAAGCTCCTTTCTCTGCAGAAGTAATTACGAAGTCTTTCCTGTGAAGTTAATACCATTAATATAGATATTGTAGATTCAAAAGGCTAGATCTAGAAAAAGAAGTGCTTTGTGTCTATGCAGCCACCCTTTGTAAAGCACTTGCTAATCAAACAAATATTCACAAGAGAAAATAGTTGTGAATTCACGTGTTCTGGATCACAGGTATTTTGACTGTTGCCTTACCCCGTAATCAAAAGGAATTAAAAGATTGCTATTCTTTAAGTCAGTCATATACCTATACAAAATCTGTTTGCTATGTAGAATGTATATCTGTATAGATCCTCATACTTACTTGTATGCATCACTCTATATGATATTCAAGCAAGGCCCTGTGCCCCAGGATCTCCTTACCGAACCCATGACTGCTTCCTGCAGAAGAATTATCCTAGCGTTCAGGGTCTTGATGGATTTCCCTCCCCTTCCACAAACGGTTTGTCCTCCCTCCCCATGGTGCATGCAGTGGGTGATGAAATCTAAATGAAGGATGCGTGTTGCTCTCTGCAGCCACATTTACAGAAAACTGAAGATGAGAGGATGTTCGCTAGCTCTTTCTAAAACTTTCTTTTTACTATTCTTTATTTCAGATGTGCAATGCTTCCATCTATTGAAATGTGTTTTGAAGATAGACGGGTTTAGATAATGAAACTCCATATTCCTAGAATTTAAGTAAATGGAATATATATATTCCATCTAGGGTGAAAAGGGGTATTTTCTGCTGAGATATATGTATTGTACAATAGTGTCAGAAATCCTTATTTAGCAGACTCCATTTCTAGTAACGGAGGGGTCACTAGTATCTGTTCTTACATCTTTTAGGCAGTTATGTCTCTCTTTCAAAATGATTTCTGCAAATATAACTTACCCCTAAGGCAAAAAGAGAATGTATAGAACACAGCAAAATAGTTCCTCCGTATTACTGTTTACAGGAAGGTATGAATTTTTTATTTTTTTTTTTTTCCCCCAAGGATATGTGAGGTCCAAGAAGTCAGCAAATAAAGTGTTGCAGTGCATGCCTTCCTATATTCCGTCACGGACTTCTCAGACCCACTGTATTGCTGTGTTGTAGCAGCCCCTTGGCATTGATGCCCAAGGATAGGGGTGCACTAAACCCATACCAGGCAGGCAGACTGGGACTTGTTTTTCTAGTGATTTCAATTTTGGCTTCTGAGCTCCTTAAGAAAATACCAACTAGTCTATAAGTTCTGGGCACTTCTACTTGTTCTGCTATGATCTACTTTCCCCAAAAGTGTTTCTTCAGCCTAACAGATTTATCATGTCTGTGCTTTCTACATAATTAAATATTTACATGTTGGTATAATTATTTGGTTTCACCACTTTAAGGTGAATTTCAGGAAATGGCAGCTTCATTTGGAAAAAAATGATAGTGTTAAAAAAAAGACCAGTTGTTTTATTGTTTTCATTCGAAGCCTGTGGGTCCACAGTCAGAAACGAAAAATAAAGAATATATCATGAGAGACGTACCTGGGGAGCGGTTGCTTCTGCGTTCCTGAAAATTAAGGGCCTGCCATGTGAATCCAAGGGGTTACCGATGTCAGCAAACTCACACCTCAGCCCCCTCAGAGAGCACGGGGATGTAAGTTAGGGACACACCTTGCTCCTGCCTCTGCTGCCAGGCTGCCTGGCCAGAGGTTGCCGGGGAGTTCAGGTAGGACCTGGGCAGCAAGCGTGAGCCTTTCCTACCAGGTGCCTGGGCATTTTGAAGATCAAAAAAAAAAAATCAAACTCTGTGTTTCAGGTGACAAACAGTTCATAAAACTGACTGTCAAACATCTGCCCGTGCTAGTGATCTGCTAAGGTAATACATATTCTTTTTTTTCTATTAAGGAAAATATATTCTTTTCTGTAGCCACACCAAAAAAAAAAAAAAGGAAAAAAGTGCTAAAAAGTAACTGCTGGATTTAAATCTGAACTCATCTATCAATTGCCATAAAAATGCCTTAACTTTTCTACAATGTCAGGTCACTGAGATGACAAAAATGAATACGCCGCTCACTCAGTGGGACTGAACTTGCCATCCTCTGCTCATTTTGAAAAGTCAGAACACTTCAGGGACAATAGATAGCTTTGCATCTACTGCTGATGCTCCTGCTACAATATTATTATTTTGCAAATGTGATGCAATTTGTCTGTATTCGAGCAAACACATACTAAAACATGCCTCTGATAAGTGCATATGCAGACAGGAACCTGTGAAATAAACTCAGGTTTTGGTGGGGTTTTTTGGTTTTGATTTTTTTGTTTTTAATGGCCTCTGTAAGACTGCTCAAGCTGGAGATTATCCAACCATTAATTATCGCAGATACCTCTGTTTCAGTAAGAGACAAAGCTGCTGGTCCCTTCCCCACTCCTCCACTGGTTTCCTGCTGGAGGGAGGTAAATGTTGTTTTCAACCTCTCCAGCCTTCAGGTTCTGCAGTGGTGTGTGGCTTAATTATATAGGACAGTTGGAGAGAGTGAATTAGTGCTCAGTAGTACAAGATCTCAACCTGTGAAGTCGTATCTCTCAAGATTTAATTTGCATTTTCAGCGCTCTGTAAGCTGACTTGAGTTATGGCTATGAATGTATCTTCTGTGAGCATCCATAGTCTATATATCAGAACAGAGTCCTTGCCCGATCTAAATGTAAAACTTCAACCTGCAGTGAATTTAAGCAATTCTTGGGACAGTCTCTCTGCAAGCTACAAAACTATCGACGGAAAAGCTGCAAGCGTGTGTTGTTTTTTTTGTTTGTTTGTTTTGGTTTGGTTTTTTTACATTCTGCTCAGATATGTTGTCTTTTGATAGGTAATTGCAGAAACCCGAATAACTTAACAAAGAAAGATTTAAGCATTAAAAATAAAATCTGGTAATCAGCTAGTCTTAATTGGTACAATTAGTGAGCTCAGTGGAGCTCTCTAGGTATTCACATTATGAAAATTTTGCCATTTGGTGGTGGATCTGTGTTTTCCTGGGGTTTTCTCATTTCCACCCCCCTCCTCCTGCAGAAAACATAGATTGCTTTCCCCCACCCAGCTCCTGCCTATTGCTTATTAAAAGCAACATGAAAAATGAATAGCATAAGGGTCAAATTATTCTGAGTAATCAAGAAAGCTAATTATGAATTTTAATATTTACTTTTAAGAGCAATTAGCCATTGGAATCAAAATGCCTGGAGAAAAAATGGATTTTTCTTCATTTGACATCCTTAGATCTGAATATCTTTTTTTAAAGAGAAGATATTGCTTGAGCAAAAGCTAGTTTTAATGTAGACGTTTTTAGATTAGATTTTAACGCCTAGTCTAGTGAAGTATGTGAGTTCATAGGAGATATTTATAATAACCCCTCTTAACTAGTGCACTGGAAAATATCAGAGGTAACATTTTGTTCTTTGATATGTGAAGGGAACCACCAGACTGCACTCTTGGGGTAGGATTAAATGCTGTTTCCTATTGTAGCTAAAACAGTTGTCAGAAACTTGGTCAATAATGACTTGTAAGAACTGATTACCTGAACTTAAGAGTCAGCAATACTTAGGAAAAAGCATCGTGAGATGGCTTTGGCTAACACAGGAGCCTTTCCTGAGCTCGCGAACTAGAGGCAGCGTAACAAACTCTGAAATATGTTTTGCAGTTCAGAAAGGATGATTTAACTGTGTTGCCTAGTTGAAACATTTTACTATCCCTGGGCCTTATCTGGCAAATATATTTTTATTATTGTTACGTGATCCCGTTCATCAGTGAGTGTTTGACAGCTCAGATGGAGTGATGGGCATTTTTAAGATATTTGCTGTTTGTCCCTGTAGAATGAGATGCAAAATCTCCTTTGTGTCATGCGGACACTGCCATATGTCACATTGTCACTACGCTATTTCATGTGCCGTTGACCTCTCTGAGAGTGGGCAGAGGAGATGCAGCATTGAAATTCCCCACGTCCCTCAGTCTGAGTTGGTGCTGTGACTGCTATGTGAAGAGCGTGGACTTGGGGAGTCGATCCAGAGCGACAAAACATGAGAACGATTTAAAGCTTTCTTTGCGTAGACGCACAGTTGCCCTGCACACTTCTATCCAGCAGTGCAGTCAGGCCCAGGGTGATTATTTTTATGTTTCTTTTCAACCCTGAGTATTGTCTGCTACTGAAAGAACAGTATTAAGGAAACTTTTGGTTTATAGAAGATAATATATATGGTTAGGGCTGACATTGTCCTCTATTGACTGGTAGCCTAGAGTAATTTCTGAATGTATCAGGAAAGAGTGAAATAAATCCATACAATAAATGCATATTCAGGGAGAGCTACATAAATGTTCCTACTCCAATATGATCAGCTGAAGCAGCCTAAGGAAGGAGCTGAGCATACTTTGGCAGAAGGGATGTAGCAAGTGCCTAGAGCTTTCTTCCTTTTTGATACTCTTCCCTGTAGCACAGAACTATCTCAAGTGTAACGCAGGTGCCTGCTTATGAAGCAACTTGCAACTGGACCCAAGCATTTACTACAAACTTAGTTCTTCCCCACCCCATACATTTCAGCTGCAGACATAAAGTGCTTCCCAAAGCCAGTCTTCCCCTGCTTTGGTCTCTGATGCAAACCTGATTTCTGTAACGCAAATGAAAACTTAGGCACTTTGCTGTTGCTAACTATTCATTGCAGAAGATTGCCAAGGCTCTGAAAAGAAAGCATTAGAATGAATAGCTTAAAAATTAGTCTTATAATGTAGGCTACACAAAATCTCTGTTTCATCACAGAAGAAAATAAAACAGGGTCTGCTCAGAGGATAAAGGGCTTGGTTTCCTTTGTGACATGTCATGACAGTGACTCCTAATAATGCAGACTGTGGTTACAACCCTGTGCTGCTCGTGAAAATGAGGATAGAGCTCAGCATGAAAGATGACAAGACTGGCAAAGGACCCTTCCCCTTGTCTCATATCCATCTCTGGATTGCTGATACCAAGGGGTTTTATTACTGCTAATGCTTCTGCAAACACACGTGCTTCTGATAACACACATCAGCAGTGTATAGGTACGGCGATCACAAGAGGAAGCAGGAATGGCTGTAGACTTGCATCTTCCATGTCCAACCTCCTCCCACGCACAGGGCTTCCTTGCAGCCTCCCGGCACCCAGATGCTGACAGTCTGTCCGCAAACGTCCATCTGCGTCTGTTTTAAACTGCCTCCTGATGCCGGAGATCTGACGGACAGCCTCTGGCTATGCTTGGGGTCATGCTTGAGGCAGCGCTGTTGTACAGTCTCCAAGTTTGGTCTCTAGGAGAGCCCTGGGGAAGCCTGTTATGATGATAAAGATCCAATTTCTAATTTATTTTTTTTCCCCTCCTTGGAGCGTGCTGGGAGTCGGCTTGCTCTGGGAAGTCCAGGGATGACTGACATTGCTAAGAAGGTGACTTTTGTTCAAAACGTGAGGGCTTCTAGGCTCCCCATGATGCTCCCAGGCTGCTCTTGGGTAAGTTTGGTGTCAGGCAGCTCATGACAGCTTGCACTGAGCTTGCTGTTGTGGATCAGGACCTTTTTGAGGGCTCTGCATCTGACTCTGCAGTCGCTCGCTTTGGTTTTCCCTGCCAAACTGCCTCATAGGGGCCATGGAGCAGAGGTGGAGGGGGCATATTTATCTATTTATCTATTTATGATTTATCTATTATGGGCTTGTTAACAGGCACAGGGGCTTCCAGACCCTCTGTGTATCCTCATGGCTTCTTTTGATAGATACAGATGAAACTGCTTGGTAGTTGGCAACAGGAAAAAATGTACTGGGGAAAAAAATCAAGCTAGACTTAATTTCTTATTTTTCAATGCCTGGTAAAAGTTTCAAAGCTTTTGGTACCATTACTTCAACTTGTTCAGTCTGTATGGTGGGATATTTCCAATCCATTAGCATGTGGAACTACCTGAGTTAGTAACATGATGATCTGATCCTTGGCTGACTTTCTTTCATGCTGCTGATCGTGTAGCAGATCAAGAAGAGTAAAATCATAGGAATTTTATTTTTTACAGCTACTTTAATCCAATTAATGCAAAAATGCCAGTTACAGTGCTGTTTTAAACGTATATTGCCTCTTGTTTAATTAAAAACACAAAAAGCTTTGCCAAGATGAGGCAGTATCTTCGCCCAATTTTAAACAGAGGTACAAGCACGCTGAGTGCATGAAGATTGCTGCCAGTGCTGGTGGAAGATCCACGTGCAGAACCCCGAGCTCCCAGCCCTTGTTTGTGCTTGTAATCACAAATCACCCTGCAGCCATGTGCACCTATCAGCTTAATTTTGTCAATATAAAATAGAGTGTAAACAGGTTAAATGAAATACAGGTCCGGCTCCTCACGTGCTTGAAATTACAATAGAAGCAGTTGACCGCATTTTCTGCAGATATGCTTGCTCTCAATACAAGAATGTACATAAATGACTTGGCGATCTTTGGCAATTGATGCTCTGTTTCGCTAAAAAGATGAAATACAAAAATGTCCTGTCAAGTGTCATCTGATTTACAATGGGAAAGTTCATGAATGAAGACGAGCCGTGGGCTTTATGAAAAGCAGAGTAGAGTAGAATGAATTCCAAGGATAAGCATTCATTTGTTTTGTGAGTTCTATATCTAAATCATAAATAAGGCGTAACACTTTAAGTCTCCCTTCTGAATTAATCTGATATGGCTCTGAAACAGTACTGATCGTTAAGATTCCCCCCCACACACACACACTTATATGGACACTGGCTATATTGCCATTTGTGCTGTGCAATTATCTAGTGACATTAATCGCTGCACTCTTAAAATAGTTTACCATGAAATCACACATACTGTTTATTGCTTAGGTGGTAAACCCATATGCAGCTACAAGAAATATCCAATGAGTGCTTAAATGCACACAGCTATTGACAGTGCATTTAAATGCATATATTATTATTGATGTTTATTCTATTCCATTGTAATTAAGTTCTACAATTAATTTTAATTATTACTAACCTTGCATTAGCTTTTTCATACCACAGACACTTACAATAAATACATATAGATGGGTAATTCTCTGAAAAAAGATTGGCTTGAGCTTTCAGCAAAGTAAGTGACTTGAAAGGAATAATGGAAACACTTTTTTTGTTATTAATCTACAGTGATGTATGCAACACTTGACTGTTTAACATACACGCAGCTTAAAAGGAGACACCTGGCACGTGTTCTAACCCAGCTCGTATTGTAGTAAATGCTGTTCTGCTGTGAGCCAGTATCTGCAAGATTTGTTATAACGTGGACAAAGCAGTACATAGAAGCAGCAGCAGCTATTTAAGATTATTTAAGGTTAGCTGAGCAATAAAGTTCACTGGAAAAGGTGGGACTTTAAGCGCTAAAGGAAAGATGGCTGGTGCTCGGCCTTTGTTAATGAGGCAATTGTTTTAAGCGCAGGGGCCGACACTGAAGAAGCAGCAAATTGAAAAAGCAGGTGGAAAACAAAAGGCAAGGTTAAATGTGCAGCTTCAGTATTTGTAAGTCAGAATACAAAGCAGCTCCTGCTTTGCCCAGGAATGGGAGGGGATACCAAAGCTATGTTTTTCCTGCAGTTATTCCCGCTCCTTCCAGGCAGGCACAAAGGATGCTTCAGTAGGTTGGGCTGAAGGGGGAACTGTTATGGGTGAAACTTGTGCAGACCCCAAAACCATCGTCACCTCCCCACGACCTGCAGCAGAAGCCAAAGACAGGTTTGGCTCTGAGAAGCTCAAATGCCAGGAAAAACTGAAGGAAGGTGTATCGTCTCTCTTGCTCCTTCTAAGCACCTGCTGACTCAGCCCAACTGGCCCTGTATTGGAGGCACTAAGATACAATAGCTCAGTTATTTAAGTTATTCTTGTGTAGATTGAGGAAGCCCATGTATAATGTAATCATGCTGCTTATTTGAAAAAAGGAAAAGATGAAAAAACATTCCCAGATTCTTCTTGCATCTGCCTGAGTATTCTTCAAAAAAAACCCCAAAACCCCTGCAGTATTTTCCGTCTTAATTTCTTCATGCTTTTTAATTTGCATGTCAAATAAAACCTCAGCAACTAATTTTGATGACACTGCAAGTGTTTAGCTCTGTAGACAATCACTGTAAATTGTCATACATCATCAGATAACCATCGACAAACCACCTAACCATGTGCTTCATAGTCTAATGTGGAATGATTTTCTCATGAAATTAAGAAAATTCAAGATCCCTACAAAACTGTGTCTTTTTGGGGGAGAATGTGTTATGTGTAATGCTGGAAAAATGAGAGTCAGTCTGGGGAATTTGACTGAGGTTCTCTCTGCCCCTGAGGCCTATCTATCCTTGAGGCATCAGCTATGTGCCACACACTATTTTAACCAAAAGTACTCCATATCTTTATGGATATAGAACTACCACTGGGCTTTCACTATAACTGACTTTCACGATTATCTTTCTGAATCAGTCTAAAAGTTATGCTGGTGTTGCAGACATGTCTATCTTTGCACTATTTTGCCTCCCCAACATGCCGTGAATAGAATTTAAGTATCTGTGAACCACCGCTTGTTATGTTGCAGCATGAACTTGAGGCAGAGAGCGGGGAGTACGTGCATGTGTATTTTGCCTGGCAGGGGGTATGTGTTTCTGTAAGGTATAATAGGGAATGTATATATTGCATTTTCATGTTAGGCACAACAGTAGGCATCACGCTTTAGAGCTTAGTTTCCAGGCAGTTCTACTCAGTGAGGTGAAGTGATCCATACTAAAGAGATTTTTCAACAGTATCTTAGCAAATGTCAAAGAAACCACCTCTTTATTGTTGGCAATTATTTCCCCCAGTGGAATGACATCCTGGTTTTATATGACAAAACAACAGGAAGGTGCAAAGTTGGCCTTGTCAACTGTGATAGAAGATTTGATTGAATGCACAGTGGCAAAGAATAATTAAATACATAGGCTTTATTTTCCTAGGGTATTTTTGGTTTGTATCATGGAACATAATTTCACTTTTCTCTATACTGTGGTTAGCAGACAGAAGGAAACATCTCAGATGTTATTACTAGCTGTTACTTATAAACATGGGTTTGCATTATTTCGATGGGGCGACATAGTACTTGTTAGAAATGTTTTCTTTCTCCTAAAAAAGACATGTTGCTCAGAAAGGAATTTTTTTTTATATAAGTGGGATTCAAGTGTATGTGTCGTATATCATTTAGGAAGAAATGAGGAGAAGGTCATGTACAAGTTTTACCTCATTTAAAAGGTAAGCTTGAACTGTTTCTTAAAGCCCCCCTCTTAGGGTTTGGTAACAAAAAACCTAGCAGAGCGAGAGCTTTTCCTCTGGCCAGTTCCCAGGGTTTCCTGAAGGACCTCCTTGTCTTTGCTCCTCGCTCCTCTGATGATGGGGTCACTTCCCCGTTGCTCTGAGGCTGGAGGACTCATGGGAGAGCCCGGCACGTGGGGCAGGGGTGTTCCTCAGGCATCCAGCTCTGGCACACAAAGGGCCTTGCTGTCTTTATTCTTCAGCTGCAGAGGGGCTGGGGAACAACTGAAAAATGCTGTAAAAGGTTTGCCATCATACTGCTGTCATCATGTGAGTAGAAACACTGAGCTTTGTGTTGCATGTGCACCTCTTCTCCTGCCGATATAGTATTATTTGTGTGCTAGTCACTTGTTGATTGACTAGTTTGAGGGCATTGCTTAACAGCTCTTACCCACAAATGTAAGATTTTGACATTTGTTCAGATGCGAATACACAGAAAACGCTGCAAAGGACCAACATGAAACTTTGGGGATCTCTGTCCTGAGCGTTTGCCCCGGATACTGGCCTCAACCCACACCCCAGGGTGAAGGAAGAAGCAGGACAGTGAGAAACTCTGCTCTGACACTCCTGTATCAGAGTGGTGCTTGGAGGAGGAGGCAAGCACCGAGAGCACAGGCAGGGCAAAGCCCCATGGGCTGACCGGGACCCTCCTCTCCTCTCCACCCAAGCACCTATTTGTGCACCCAGCCTGGCCTCTCCCACAGGGAGAGGAGGCACTCGGGTCAAAGGGATGGTGTTTGGTTTCCCAAGAGGTGGACAAACTTGAATATCTGGTTCTGCCATGGTTCACACGGTCTGTTGGCTAAAGAGATCAAAGCACATTTATTTCTGGCACAAGACTGATACAGATTCCTGCAGCTGTACGTCAGCAGAGCATGGATGAGCTCTCTGACCATCAAATTCACCTTACCCACACCAAAACTTCAACACCCTTCATAAGCCTTTTGGGAAAACAGTCTTTTAGCTACTAGACCAACTTTTCCTATGAATTAGTTTGTAACGATCAGACACATCAAATTCTCTTGACGTTTTTTATTTGATAGTTGCATTATAGATTAATCATCTCAGATTTTCAGGCATCCAGGTGGAACAGTTGTGAAACAAGATGATCAACTAACTCATCTAAGGTTATGCCACAAAGCACAGTTTGATTCAGCTTAGAGTTTAAGCTATGTCTAGCTGTAGCTATAACTGACTGGTGAATCACTACCCCCTGGTCACTGGCCATTTCAGTGTTGCCTGGGCTCTGCGACTGGGAGAGAAAAAAAAAAAAAGTTTATGTGAAAGTTAGAAACTTCTTATCTTTTGGTGCTAGTGCATTGTGATTAATTAACTGCATAGCTACCATTCTAATTTTCAAATGGTTTTATTTGTTCTTTTTTTCTTACTTTTCTCAGAATTTTAGTCAGCTTGTGAAGAGGCTGGCTAGTCCACAGCCTTCCCCCACAGCTCTCTACCACATCACAAGATCTGTCACGTGTTAGGGTGATGGGTACTGAGTCATACTTTCTTCTACTGTACCTATAGCTTTTCTACCATAATCATCTTCACACATATTCTGTCTTGCATTTTCTTTATTCAAATAATAATTCACATGCTAATGGGATTTTGTTTGAGCCTGTTTCCAAAGGAGTAGCTCTTAGCTGAGGTTTCAGTCTGTACTTTCCATTGTAAAGATCTGTTTAGATTTGTAGGATTTTTTTTTTTTAATAGCTGACATTGGTAATCAGCAAGCAGTGTGCTTCATAAAATCCCTCGTGAAAAACTGTGAATAGGGTGTCGCTACTATTTGCAGTGGTATACCAGAGGTAAAAGCAATGTTAGAGCTCTGATGCCAGAGCCACTGATTCTGGTGTTGTCTCTGCCTGGTAATTTTATCTGGCAATCCCACTTTTGCAGGGGCAGATTTGACATTTTGGAGGGCCTACAGACAAATGTCTGTCATGGTGAAAGTGCTCCAGAGTGCTGCAGTACTCGCAGAGGAGCCCGGGTGCTCCACAGGTCAGGGCCACCTTCTTGGGGTTTCCCCATATGTCTCAACACTCGATGTGTATTTTGGCGTTCAGGCCTAAGTTGGGCATCCAGCCTCCTTTGGGAAAAAAAGTAAAAAAAGTCCAAGGAAGAGATCCTCTGAGACCAGAAAATCCCATATTGCTTGGAACAGCTAGGAAGTGAACATTAGAAGAAAGAACTGGAGCTGACGTATGTGACACCCACCCCTACATTTGGGATCCAAAGCGTGACCATTTTCCAGGATTTTATTCCAAAATGTGACATTAGTTGGATATGTCTTTGAAGTTGGCCCCGCTTTGAGCAGGGCTCAGACCAGATGACCTCCTGAGATCCCTTCTGACCTAAATTATTCCTGCCCAGTGGGGACTGGGTGGAGGGACATAGCACAGCATCGCCTGGTTTCCAATGGCTTGTGATTAAAGAAGCCGCATGTGAGAAGCCCAAGTTCACTTTCCTGTCCTGCCTGTTTCACAAAAACACAAATCCCTATGACTGACTCCTCAGAGGCACTGTCCTGACAAATAGGCTGAGGTATCCCTTGGTTTCTTCTTCTGGAGGTGTTTACCTGGATGTACCTTGAGAAGGAGACAACTGGATGCTGGCTCCATGGGTTACTGCATTTGCCTGCAGACATAAAAGACTGGGCTAATAAATGTGGAGTTATTTACGCAGTGTAGACCAGGAAGAATAGAAAATAGCTTCCAGTTTACTGTACTTCCTGGGTGTCAGGCAGCTGGATTGAGCAGGGATCTGAATGTGACTCTCTGACATCCTCACTGCACCAGTAGATGTTTTGGCACTTGATGTGTCTTCAAACAGCTTTCTAGCTCTTTGGGCAGCATCCCTATATATGCAGTTAACCACTTACCAACATCAAAACCATATTTACAAGCTGGCCATGGAAGCAGCCAAGCCAATATTGAGGGGTAGCAGCAGTCCCTGAATGAAGCCGAGAGGTGCCCTCATTTTTTCCCTGCAAATCTGGCCCTCGTCATGACCACAGTAAGGCCCTGGCAATGTTCTGCTGTTTTTTTTGTCTCAAGAAAGTCAGTGCCAGGAGGCTTTCTTCTATAAATACTGCAGTAATGGGCACAAATGATTTTTCCAACCAGTGCTGAACATTATCTCTCCTTTAAGTGCTGAGTAAATACTAGAATCTGAGTTTCTAGAAATTTGTCCCGTGGTAAGTCAGAGCATATTCCCACAAAACGATAAGTAAGATGCAGATAATTTTGTGTAAGACTGTGAACTTCTACACATGTGTACACATAAAATTCTATTCATGTAATGGGCTTTCTGTTGCAAAGGAAATATATTTTTTTCTTTTTTGCCTCTGGCTTGTAGAAGTAAAAGGTATCAGTGTACATTTCAAATTATGCACTTTAAATTAATCATAAATCAATGGACTAATTTATATACAACATGCAGAAATAGTATTTTTAGACATTTTATTAGAATAAAAAGAACAGTTCTGTAAAAACAGCTTCAGCCTTCAGCTCAGCTTCTGTGCATAGTTAGATTAATGTAAGTGGAATTGAAATAAGTGAGTCTGTATCAAGTCCAAGAAACAAATCGATTGCAGTGGACCCAACATTGAAGTCAAAGGTAATTTTCCAGTTGATTTTGGTGAATACAGTGTGTTGGAGCCAGGAAGTGTGCTGCAAAGCATGGCATTGTTTCTATTATTAGTGCCATGTTCAGGATATACCTGCTTCAGATTTCCCCACCGATTTTCTAGCCCTCGAGTCCCAATTCCTTTAAAACATTTTACCTGATGTCTTGCTGAGGGTTTCTGAAGCTGCACAGGGGCATGGAGAAGGTGCCAGCAGCAGGCTGGGAAGAGGTTTTCTTGCAGGGGAAATGATTGAACCCAGGCTTTAAGGGTTGAAACTCTGACACACCATCCCCCTAGTAGGCCAGTCATGAAACTCAAGGCTTTATAGCCAAACCTGTTATTCTAAGAATACCCTATTAAATATCTGACCAGAATTCTGATAAAACAGCCTAGATATTCCTGCACCAAGAGGATGTCAGTGGTGTTATTTTCCTTGCTGTGAAGAGACCCGCGTGGTCCTTTTAGATAATGGGGCTGCTGGTTGTTTTTTTTTCACACTAATTAAACAGAAAACATTTTGAAGTGAAGTCAGTCACTCTCCACTGGCAAGCTGCCATACTGAATGGTGCAGGGGCAGATGCATTCACAGCTCTCTTCGCTGGCTATAGCGTACAGTGAAGGACAGGAAAAAGATCCGTGAAAAAAAGACTGTTCAGCGAAGATGTAAGTAATAACAATATTAGACCAATAAAGTCAACGGTACGATTTTTACGTGCAGCTGTAATTATTTCCCGCTAAAGAGGGTGCGGGAAAAGTATAAAGCAGGGCGATTCCCATTGCCAGCAGCCTGCGTAGCAGAACGCCTGCCTCCTCCTCTCTGCCTCTCACATACACACATCAAACAATTGCATTAGCACTTCTGCTGCCTTTCTTCTCCCACCCTCTTTTTTCACACTATTTAAAAGCTAAAGCGGAGTGGTGTTGATAGTTGAGCCTAACAGCGAGTTTTGTTTGAACACAGCATCTACTATCAATGAGAATTCAGAAATTTCTGCATGCGTTTTGAAGGCAAGTTTAAGTAATTGTTAAAGACACATTTCTCCATTTGCAAATAATAAATAATTTATATGCAAATAATAAATCATTTGTTCTGCTTAGCGCTTCTGAGAGCGTCTCTTTGTGGAAGAGCTGGCTGGTGAAAGTTGGAACAGGATAAAATTCTGCCTCTGCTCACAGGGATGTGCTCTATGCATTTGTGGATTTAGAATACATATAGTTTTATAAAACATTTTTATATCTTATCACCTTTCTTTTATTAAGCAGCCATTATTGTAGAAGAACAAATGTTAGTGTTTCATCTTTATTGCCACCCCTACTACTGTGGAAGCAATTGTTACGGAATGGTGGTTCAGTAACTCTAGGTGCTTTCTGCAGACAACTGCTTTTTTTCTCGACGTGTTTTTAACAGTATTTAGATCAGGTCCCAAATATGTGTAATTACATTTCTCTTTTTAAAGCTATTGGAGTGCAATTGTCCTCCCATCTGGATTTTATGTTCTGGCTATTAATGCTATAGATGCTTTAAAATACACAGCTCCAAGCCCTGCTCTGTTCCTAATAGCCAAGGCCTAAATTCCATTTTTTGGCAAAGAGGCTGGGAGAAATTCTTCAGGCTCTAAATATAAGCATCATCCTTACACAGAGGATGTATTTAGTACCATGGTTATAGATAATTCACTCACTGATATGACTCCGGTGCTGCTCCCATTAAAATTACTGGGACCTTTGCCATCAAGTTCAACAGATACAAGTTTGTGTTCTTCACTTAAGTATTAGCAAAATCTATGTATATTTGCTCATGAGGTTCCATACCAAGCTTTCTTTTTCATTGAGTCCGTATATCTTCTACAGGGGCTAAAATTTTGTAGTCTTATATAATGCAGATTATAGTCGTGTTTTCTGAATAAAATCTCTGGGCATCAGTTGGTATTTTCAGAGGACCTACTTTTTTGTAAAAAGAAATGTTTCATACAGACTCAAAAGAAACTGTGTTCTTAAAGAGCACATCCATTTAGGACGGAATATTTGAGGAAGTCTGTGGGAGTTAGTATCCAATTTCCAGTATTTTAATAGGATTTAGGTCCCTAGCTCCTATCTATGTACTCTCCAGAATCTCCCAGACTTATTCACTCCCGAAAATTTTCAAGGAAGACCAGAATCCTGCTGGGCTAAAATACAGACTAAGTGACAATTTCTGCCTGAAAGAATCCTATATATAATCACTTCAAACATAGGATCTGGTTAAAGAAAAGAAACCACTGCTTTGTGTAAAAATGCCTTATACCTCCAATATAGAAAAAATATTTTTTCTTGCCCTAGTGTTTTTTAAAATAATCATTTAATGAATAGAATTATATGTTTTTTGTTCAAAGATTAAGACAGTATCTTGGAACTAGCTAAAGGACATATGATTTCTCAGGTTTCATGGAAGGTATACAAATGTTTATTGAAGAGAGAAGCATTTAGGGACATAAATCCATGCTGCTTGTTGAGGCATAACTTAGTGTTGCCCCTGGGAGGGAAAGACACACTGTATTTGTGTGTGTGTGTGTTAATGAACACATATTTAATATACCAGCACTTTACTTGCTACAACACTCAGGTTTTCATTTTCCATTTTTTTTTAATGTCTGTTCTGATGGCACTTGATTGTCTACAGCCTAGGCACAGATGAGTTAAAGTAATCCGAAAAACTCTGAAAATTAAATAGAGCTGGTAACAAATTTCTGTGTTTATTTCATAGCTACTCTGTACACATATCTCAGAAGGAGCCTATTTATTATCTGTATATGATTCAAAGATTGTAATGATAAATACAAAATTATACTCAGGGAAGAGTAAATAGGGCCATAACAGTCAGGAAACTTTGTGACATGTGAATTATTATCACTATATATTAGTGAAGTAAGTTTTGTGTTTTCAATAGTTTTTCTTATTGATTTAGTTGTGAAGCCTATGTATTTGGCAGTCATGTTTGGGCACTGCTGAACTCACCAAAATTCTGGTGCCTTTCTACCCACATCCTCTTTACTGTTGCATTTGCTACGCTTTTGAAATCCACACTACTGAAAATTTGCTTGTTTAATGCCAGTTATCACATTTTTGTGACCACAAATAGTTAAATTACCCAGGATGAAGTTTCTGGTGTCATCCTTCAGGTCATTTAAACCAATCACTGACTGGGAAAGAAACTTCCACGGGAGAAGAGCAGTGGGGAGCTGGTGCCTTTTGCTGAACACCAGATTTGCCCCGTTACCACAGATCCTCTTTTTCCAGATGCATGTTCCCTAGGAAGGGATATGTGCTTCAGGGACCTGAGCCAAAATATGAGCCTGTTGAAATATGCAGCACATGAGGCAACACTGAGCATTTCTATATTTGGGGAAGCGTGCTGATTTTTTTTTTTCTCATACTGACTATGATAGAGCTACCCATAATGGGTGTTTGTGATGTCCGTAACAATAATACTGTGTAATCATAAAGTATGTAATGGAGTAATAAATAGCCTTTAGGATGTGAGCAAAAGCCCAATAAATTCATTAAGCAGACTAGATTTCCAGCCACTAAGAGCAGACCTTGCACTTAAATCAGAATCACAACATGGGTTTCAGTGACTGTCCATCTCTAATAGAGTCTAGACTATTTTTGGGAACCGACTTTAAAATGAGATGTTTGAATAAAGAACATGCCCTCTCTTCCATAAATTCTAAGTACAAAGCTAGGCATAATAGACATGAATGTGAAAATGGATGCATCTTAGCATGTCTTTGCATATCGGTTTGATTGCACATTGTGTGAGCTTGCGGCTTGATGCCTTCTCTCCTGGAGCCTCCTGATCACACAAGCCAGTGCAAAGGCTGATAGAGCAAAGCTGCCCCTGCCGCAATAGCCATCTGAAGCGAAATGCAAGGCACCAATCTCTTGCAGACTTTAGTACAAAATTTGGAAATTTCCATGCAAGTACTGCTCTATAAAACCGCTGTCTCACATTTACACACACCTGCCTGAGACTGTACTGCACGTGGTAGCGAACACAAAGCAAGGGTGGTGGTGTGGAAAAGGCAACAGGGTCAGACTGAGAAAGCTTTCTTCTAATCCCAGCTCAGCAAGGGGCTTCCAAAGCGAGACTGTCAGCTCATTTAGTCCCGTACATCCATTCTCCAGCTGCAGCCTCAGATAGGGCACAGGAATGTGCTCGGTGAGTATTCAGATGCACCATATTGTAGTAGCCCATAAACAATTTGCCTCCAGGATTAAAACATTCAGATTGGTAGTTAAGTCTAAATGATCTAATTTTCATTTGGGTACATCTTTACTGTTGCATAGGCATTCAAGGTCTGCCACAGGTTGGTTTGTGTGACTGCTAAAGATCTGAAAACTAATGTGCTTTTTCCTGTGCTTGAGGAAATACGGAGCTGATATTTTATACAAAGACCAAATCCTTTGCCTTCCTGGTGATCATCCAGGTACAGCTTTCCAAATTCTTGCCAATGGGGCCACTACATAGTGGATATACAGACATAACTCATTGAGGGTACTCCAAAGTTGTTGCATGTTTATTCCCAGTATGTTTTTCCAGGTAGATTCCTCCTACTGGAGCTGTAACTGAAAGGCTGTGTGGAAGGACGTTGGTAACTGAATGAGCTTATACGTTTTTCTGGGTGTTGTCAAGTTGCTGGTTATAGATAATACAAGCCAGTTGAATAATAAAAAATGCATGACATATTCTTCTAGTTTTGATATTGGTTCCTATTCTTTGACCAATATCTAAAGCTTAACTAGATTTCTTACTAGCAGATTTTTTTTTTTTAATTTATCAAGCTAGACAAGTAGAGAAACAAATGCTTTCTCCTCTGTAAGAGTCAGTATAGACTGACAGGTGCATGAAGAATGGGCATTTTGGGAGAGAAGTTAGATCTACAACAGCAGAAGCAAAAGGGAGAATATGGGAAGGGAGTGGTGGAAAGCTGGCAGTGCCTTACCTGGGTGAACGGCACCGAGCCAAACCTCTGATATGGAGTGCCTGTAACAGTTGTAAGGACGGAGCACAGGGCCCTCAGTCTGTCTGTGCTGGAGGCCTTTTCATTAACTGGTCTTTTAGGTGTCACACTGCGTAGTAGATGGGTCCATCTTATAATTTGTCATGTATTGATACGTACACCTGGACATCCTACATTCCCCTGTATAATCTGAGATGATGTCTACCCCTTTTTTTTGTCTCACGTGGGGTCTTTTGTCTGCAAAGTCAAGAAGTTGCTGCTCACTAAACATATGAGGAAAACTTTCATAATCCCATACTAACAACTTTAGGCACTATTTAGGCCTAAGGCAAACCTAATTAATGAGAAACACAGAATTTGCTCAGCCCCCCAGGTTCAGTGGTACGGTGAAAAGCTCCTGCTGTGCCGATGCATTAGAGTCACAGATATGATAAAATGAGGCATGCATTATTATTTTTTAATCCCCTATTTTCTGGTACAGAATACCACCCTCAGACTATGATTTCAATGCTAACAGTCTATTTCAAATAGAAATACAGTTTTCTCTTTCAGCAGGTTTCCTTCCTATTTCCATTTTGTACAATGGAATAATAACAAGGCTGAAAAGAATGCTTGTCAACTTCATTTTTGCCAAACATGTAAATGTTATAGAAATAACCTTTAAAAAATCCCCAGACAAACCAAAATATTTCCACAATTTAAGTACAAAGATTACAAAGCTGAACAGACAAATTGCAAACAAATAAACCATGGTAGCCTGGAGAACAAAAATATTTTGCCATGGGGATCCTCCAAGTGAAAGAGCTCAGAAAAAAAAGTAATGACTTTATGTAGACTTCTGTTGTCCAAATAATGAGGCATGCAAACACAGGAGGTAGCCACTGGATGCTTTTATAAAAATATATATATATAAAAATATATGTATATAAAAATATAACGCCCAAGTCTGGAGTCCTTCAGATTTACGTACCTGTGTGGAGCTTCAGGGATTACAATGGAGAACCAAGATTTTGCTCAACAACTGCAGGGTTGGACCCTCCATCAGCATGCACAGATTTTACTAGGAAAATATCCCTCTGAGTTAGGACTGTTAAGTTTTTCACCATGACAGTTTTGTCTTTGAAATTTGTCATTGAAATAAATACATTTACACTTACATGAAACTGCATTCTCCAGTTATGGCATATTTCTATATGGAAATGTAAACAAACTATGCCACTAAGCTCATTTATATGAGTATTAAAGCTGGTAAGTTTTTCACTATTTTGATTATACTGATAACAGTAAAGCACAACGCTTGTGTATTGACAGTGCTTAAATCAGGCTAGCTAAAAAAATGTATTCACAAAGCTGTTTTGTTAAAGCAAAATCTTTTTGCTGCCCTTGTGTCATACGGTTATACATTCACCAGCATCACAATTTCCAGCAATGGCCGCTGACAATGTCTGTGTTAACTGTTTGAAAAAAAAATAGCGAAGCCAAAATAGATGAACTGAGCTGTTTTAACAGAATAAACAGGCAGTAAAGCAAGGGCATGGGGATTGATCCTTTTTTAATGTCAAACTGGAGATTTTCCATCAAGGGTAAATTCATGTCAGTTATCTCACTACAGAGATAGGCCAACAATATTTTTTTTTTTGTTCAATTTAATAAACTAAATTTTGAGAGTGTAAGGAGCATTTCTCTTTTTGAATGAATAGAAATTCTGTATTTCTAATTGTAATTGATCTTTCTAGCATCAGTAGTGGCGGTGGTTATCTTCCTAAAAAGTGGTGTCATTTGTGCCATTGACACTGAGTCAGTGACAGAGACTATAAATCAATTTACAGCCTTTATAAAAGGAGGGGACAAAACCCATGGACATTAATTTAAAAACTGCTTGAGATTACTATTTTTCATGATTAACTAAAGTGGACTTCAACCTCCTTTGAGATTTTAGTGTTAGCGTGATAAAATTCGTTGCTTTTAACAACTGATGGGTTTCAGTGATGGTATTTATTCAGTACATTGCACATGCATGGCACCGTACAGCAAGTGGAAGGTCACTTGATTAATCCTTGCTCCAAAGGTTTAAGTGGGCATGATCGTATGCAATACAAAACCAATACATATTGATTAGCGTGACAATGCTTTGCTGAACAGATGTTTCTTGAAAGGAGAGTGGAAGCAATTTGGCACAGGAGGCCTCCTTTGCCCTCTCTGGTGAGGGTAAGGTGAACCGGGACCTGACCAGAGGGCTTCACGGTTGCTGTGGAGTAGCAACACTCCCAACGCTAACCTGGCTCAAATAGTATGGCTAGAGAAAAACCTTTAGTGAAGTCCATGCAGGCAAACATCCCCTGGACCTCCCAAGGTGCTCCTTGAGTATTCCAGTGCCAAGGTTAGTTTATTCCCTCAGTCTGTGGCTGTGAGTCGCTGCTTGGCATACTTAGCTGTCCTCCCAGAAACTGTTCCTCTGAGGCTCCTAAAATGCTCCTACAAACCTGAGACATATCTGTTTTACCCCCAAAGGACTGTTTATAGCTATGGCCAGCCCCAAACTCCATGCAGTCAGGGGTGGTTGTGCAGACAACCACAGAGTGTCTGTTCTGTTGAACAAGGCAGACTGGCACGCACTTCTCTGAGCCCAAGACTTGTCTCAGGAATACAGAGGTGCCTGTTTGGCAAAGGGCTGAGGCCTTGAAGAAGGTTACACAGGGATGCACGCTCAGCACTGATGGATGTGGCTGTTGAAACCAGTTTGTTCTCCCATGCCTCAGCTCCCCCTGTGCCTACCCTGGGATGGATCCACACTGATGGGGGGGGGGGAAGAAAGTGATAAAACTGTGAAAAAACCCCATCCCTCTTATTTATTAGGAAGGAGGCAGCATCAAGCACAGGGGATCACATGAAATCAGTGGTCAGGCACCAAGGAATGAACACAAACTGGAGGGGAATGGAAAAAGCAGACAGAAGGTGCAAGGGAATCAGGTGTGTCAGCTGTAGTGACTTTCAGGACATTTATTTCTCAGTCAGCAAGAACATCTTGTTCCTGGTGAATCTGCACACCTCTGAATCTGGAATTTCCTCTTAAGGCTTTGTTGTGGTAGCAAAACCTAATGAAGATCTTGGTGAAATACCCTGTCATACAGAGAGCCTCTCTGCTGAAGTCATGGGGCCATACCAGTAGCAAACTGGTGGGAGAAGAGAATCGAGTTACGTGTGCTTGGGCAGGTCCAGGGTGTGGTGGCCATAAGTGTTCCTCCTCCCATAGCTCCCATTGCTATTTGCTGGAGTCTCAGTTAGCAAACCTATTTCAAACCAGGTATTGCTTGATGGTTAAGTTTATTACAGTGTTTGGGGCTTCCCCCCCCAATTCACTGGAATGCACTGTAGTGTTGGAAAAGCTGCCATTATTGTGTACAACTCTCAAACTGCTTGTTGTCTGCCTGTGTCACTGGGCTGATCAAAGCCTCACCAGCTTCACTGGAAGCATCACTTGTGAGTGTGTCTGGAAGTGCCGCTTAATCACAGGGGCTCACCTTTCAGGGCAAGGGCAGCAGGCAGGAGAGCTTATGGAAACGTGCCAGAGAGTTGGAGTTAACCATTAGGAAGCTCTGGGAATCTTCTGCTGAATACCAGAAGAAGGATGAGAGTGAGGGACGGAGTTCAAAAACAATGCAAGATTCTTAGGAGAACCCTGATTCAGCAAAACACGGATTCCTCTGCCTCTAACTTCAAGGCTGTCTGAGCTTAATCAAGTGGCTAAGCAGCCCCATCATTTTGGTTCCGGCAGATACCCCAGTCTTCACTGAGACGACTCAGGCTCGCAGAGTTGAGTACGTGCTTAAACGCTTTGCTGGGTTGTGAACTAGCGCTCAGTAAAACCATCTGTTTACGTCACGCTTTCATTTGAAATTCCCAAATTGCAAAGGTAGGTACTTCAGGTAATGAACATCTACTCCTGAGGTGGTGTCATGTGAGAGTTTTTTGCCTTTTAAATGTGGATGGCGGGTTACTGTCCACGTAGCATCACTGTGGTACTGTCGTGTGCTCCAAGCTTTCCTCTGTGACTGTAGAACATTTTATCTGGTTTAGGCTTATTATCTGGCCCAAGGAGAGACAGAAAGAGCTTTAGGTTTGGTCATTACATTTTATAGAATGGTCCTGTGAACATGGTGAACAGATTGACAGAATTATATTTAAATATAATAAGTCATGGTCAACTTGCTTGTTTGAAAGCTTAGCTTTTGTAAAGACTTATTTATAGGCAGTTTCCCGATGCTTTAGTACCAAACATGATACAGACATGACTGCTTCTGCACTCTCACGCAACTCTTACTCAGAATTTCAGAGAACCTCAGCGCTGCTGTGAAGCTGTAGCTGTGTTTTGTGGAAATGTGTTTTACTCGGAATTCTTCATAAATCTCATTGACGCCATTCTAATCTGCATTTCTCTGTACAAGCCTAACAGTTAAAATTTCTTTGGATTCTTCAGTTTCAGGATGAGGAATGATGTTATAGAATGAAGAACACGCTTTGTTCCTGTGGAGACTTAAGTCCGCAGAGTCAGTGCGTTTCTTTAGTGCGTCGAGCGGTGCATGTTATTTTTTGTAATACGAGGGAGCAGGGCATGTATTTCTGCAGTCTGTCACCCGTGAATCGTCACTCATTTTACCCAAATGCTGTTCTTTCTGAGGCAAGATAGTTCACTTTGGTATGGGCTGCAGGAAGGATCCTGCATAAACTGGGAAGAAAAACCAGTATGAAACCTCAGTCATATTCCTTAGGTATTAGTTGCAGAGAACACGCTTATTTCTCCGTTTTACCTTTTCTTCCTGAATTGAATGAGGAAATTAATTCATTACATTTAAATGCCACATAACTGACTCCTGCCCTGACCCGGTATTCCAGGGGAATCATTCCTGCCCCGACACTGGTGCAGACAGACCTGCCTTGGCTCCCGAGACCACTTCTTCAACGCGGTTTCCTCGTTCCCTTCCCAGGATCGGCAACGCGCCGGGAAGGCGATAGAGCAACTGAAAAATAATCACAAACCACGTAGCCGAAAAGAGGATGAGGAAGTGAAATCAGGCGGCCCCACCGCCCTACGGGAAAGCGAAAAAAAAAAAAAATCAATACAAACCCCCGAGCAGCCGGTGAGCGTAAACGCACCGGAGCGGAGCCGGATTCCTCCCGGGGAGGCTCGGACTTTCCCAGCGCCTGGCGCGTTCGCCTCTCCCCCTGAGGAGGCCGGGGAGGCTGCTCCGCCCGGCCCGGCCCGGCCCGGCTCCGCGCCGCCGCTCAGCCCGGCGGGGCGCGCCCCCCCGCCCCCGACCCCCGCCTCACCGGTCCCGCCGCGGCGGGGGGGCAGCGCCCGCAGGTGGCAGCGGGGCGGGGGGCACGCGCAGCACCCCCCGCGGCACGCGGGCACGACCCACGCCGCGCCACGCGCACGGACACACTCCTCCCACACCCACCCAGCCGCCCCCCCATCACACACTCATCGCACACACGGACACAGGGGCCGCCCCACGCCGCGCCGCGGGCACACGCGCGGAAGCACCGCCCCGGCCCGCCCCCGCCTGCCGCCCCCTTCCCCGCCCGCCGCCAATCCGCCCGCCGCGCGCACACACACGCACACGCCCGGCCGCAACATGACTGACTGAC